>RJWT010029065.1:0-15023 GCA_004365215.1 Cuniculus paca | reverse complement strand
GGTGATTCCTTATTGTCTGGTTTGAAAGCCTGTAATGCTTTCATTCTTTTGTTTTGATTTGTTTTATACTAGTTTTTTTGCTTGTATTTATTGTGTGTGAAGGTATGAACAACTATTTGGAAGAAAACAAAAGACACTATGGTAGCCATTGCTGATTTCTGGCTGTCTCGTTTTGAAGTCATATATTGCTTGCATTGTTCTGTTCTGATCTGCTTTGCTCTGTTGTACTCTGTTTTGTTTGGTTTGGTTTTATTCTCTTTAAAAAAAATAAATCAATAAAGGAAAATTTAGAAATAAAGGAAAATTTCATGAAAAGAGAATATGAATACAACTGAATTTCATTAAAAATTATCTAAAAAGTGAGATAATCAGGTGCTGATAATAATTACACAATTGTTTTAGAAGAGAAATCTCAAGTTATAAAACGTATTTGAGTTTTGGAAAATTGATACTTACAGTTTGAAAAAGTGGTAATAGAAAGAGATGTCAATAAAGAAACAACTCACTGATTTTTAAATCGGATTTTTAGGTTTCCTTTGGGAAGAAGTTTCAGAAATCTTGACATCTCATTTTTTTTAATGTATTCTGAAAATCTCAGAAAGAACAAAAATTGGAAAGATTTCAGACAACTAAAGGGTTGCAGCCTTTATCCTTAAAGTAGATATCTTTTAGAATCACGTAACTTTTCCTTTCTCCTCCAGACTACAATGTGATCAGTTACCAATATTTAGAGTAGATTCCTTAGTGTTTGGAAAGGCTGAGTCCCAGGAAACCCAAAGATACCACAATTTATGGATGCTCAAGTCTTTTATATAAAATGGCTTAGTTTTATATTCATTTATATAAAATGGCTTAGTTTTGCATATAACCTAAGCATATTTTTCAATATACTTTAAGTCATTTCTAGATTACTTGTACTACCTAACACAATTTAAATGCTATGTAAATAGTTGTTATACTCTATTGTTTAGGGAAAATGACAAGAAAATGATCTATAAATATTTGGTATGAATGCAGCATTTTTCCTTGTTTCATCTACTGCATTGAATCTAATGATTCACAGCATGCAGATAAGAAGGGTCCACTGTACAGTTTTATTGCTCTAAGACTATCCCAAATATAATGCATTTCCCCACAGGGATGCTGGAAAACAGAATCTTTCTGCTGTTTCCACATAATTTGAAATAAGAAAAACAGTAAAAAGATGAAAAGAATCAGAATTATGAAGTTGTATTTCTGAAAACATACATAAATAAAATCATTAATTTTGCTTAGAAGAGTATGTAGTATTAGCATTAGAGTACAAACAAAAGTCAATAATCATATATGATATCTGAGAAGTTTTTACTCCATTGGTTATTTTTCTTTTTGTAAGTATTTATAATACTTATAATAACCAAAGTTTTCTAGGGAATGAAGCAAAAGTTTCGTTGGTTTAGTATAACTTGGTCACTTAGAAATTCTGAGAGGAGAGTAGTTTAGAGCTTTATTTTCATGAGTACTTCAGTGGCTTCTTGTGAGAAAGGAATGGAGAGTTGTTGTCTAATAATCAGGTTTCTCAGAAGAAAATTAGAGAAAAAACTATGATGTGTAAAACCCATCCTGCAGGCAGGAGTGGTCTGGAGGATTTTTGGCCTGTTCCCTCACCTGAGATAACGGCTTGTGTTTAGTTAGGAAAATAAGCATTGTGTTACAGCTTTAATTCTCTTTGAGTTTATTTATTGAGATTATAAAACTGAAGCTTCTGGTGGCAAAATAGAAAACTAAAGGGCCATAAGAATTAAAAAGAAAAAGTAATCATCTCCTCACTTCGCGGCAGTAGCTGTAGCCCAAGGAATGAGAAGGAGATGAGGCAGCGTCCATGTATTGAGAACAGCAAGAGAGCAAGAGGACATACCCCTTGGAGAGTGGACAGCGATTCCAAAGGACTGGCCAGTCCTTTGTCCCTGTCCTCAAACCAAGGGGAGAGCTCAGAGGCTGCATAATCTAGGTAAAAACTAACCAAACAAAGCATGAATGAGACTTATACTTAAAAATTATCAAACATTTGTTGAATTAGAGTAGGCAGACAGTTAAAATGATCACTATGAGGGTTGGAATTGGTTCTAAATGTATACTTAAGGATTTACTATTACACAGTGACCTGGCTTAGTTGAGGGCATTTTAAATGTCAATGTGTCTAAACTCGTTAGGGGTAAGTGGGTTTAACAATGCTTTATCGGATTGACCCTGGTGCTCTGTTTTCAGTTGATATTGGCCCAAATCAATTCAGAGAAAATCAGGTTATAATCTTACAGGGGAAGGAGTTTCATCCATTCTACAAACTACTGTATTAAAGTTCCCCAAATGTATCATCTTTGAAGCTCTTACCCTAACCTGAAATATAAAGTGCAATGAATTTGGAGGAGAATTTTCAGTGCTTTGGAGAGGTTACAGTGACAATGTTCAGCTAGCAATGATTTCTCTGCATGATGATCACCGAAAGTCACAATGATATGATCAGTTTCTACGTCTCATTTTGAACAATTAAAAAAAAAACAGAAAAAAGGATAGAAATGATACATAATTTCAAAAAATAGTAGGAAATTAACACATCAATATATTGCATATTGTTATCTTAGAAATAGTTGTTCAGGTTACAAGATTTAGGCACGAAAAAAAGATCAAACAATCAAACAATGAAAGCACAAACTACTTCGAACAATTGTTAAAGAAGAGACTAACATATGACTATTTTTCTTAGGTTATCTTTCACTAACCTGCATAAAATTTACGATTTCAAATTTTAAAGTATCTGTTCTGAAATTTGAGGGTTTTTTTTTCTTTTTTTTTTCCTTCGAAGGACTGCTACAAATATACCATCTCTAGAAATACATTCTATTTCTTATCAGGTTAAAATGATAAATAGTATCAGATACTCTATGCTTCAGATTGTTTTTAATAAATCAATTTCCATTATGATGATGTCTAAATATGGAAATACAATATCTTGCTACCAGTGATGGTCTGCTGTCTCATTAAAATTAAAATTCATTAAAATTCAAAGGGGTCTAAAAGAAGAATGCCCCTGGCTCATTAATATTTGAAGCTTTCAGTTTATAAGATTTACTTCTTACAGAAGCACAAAAGATAAGATAAAAAGAGAAAAGTTTTATCTCAAGCCTCCCAGGTATGCATCATTTAGAAAGGCAGTGTGGATTTCTTTATATGAAGAGGTGAGGTGGAGAGGGTTGTGTGAATGTGATGCTCTTTAAAACAAACTGATCTGGGTTTTATCTCTATTGGCACAAAGAGATGAAATAGGCTGATGGCCAAAGGGAAAAGTCACCAGCAAGACTTAAGTTTCAGACCTCTCACTTCAAGGAATCTCATCTAATCAGGCTGCGGGAAACCGGTCAAATCAGATCTGAGGCTTGCCACCTAGAGTGGCCCTTCAAAGCCTTGCTTCAAACCACTGGGACTCCTCAGATCATTTGTTCCCTGAATGACTTCCCTGGCATAGATATTAGTGTTTTCTGTCCCCGCTGAGAGCTGCACACAGTCCCACAGAGATGTGTGAAACAATGTGGAAATAAACTATCCAGCAGACCCTCTTCATTCCTAAAGGAAGCATCAAAATGTACATCCTTACTCTGGAGTGATCTGACAGACCAAGTTGTCCTGAGTAACAGAACATATGCCAATTGTCGGCCTGTGATGGGGACCTCACCAACTTGAAACAAATCCTAATTTTGAATAATTACACAATGTAAGATGCTGCTCTATGACACTGATATTCAGTCTCCTTTTAAACTTCCATACATGGGCATTTGCATTGAAGTTACCAATTTTGTCATTCCATTACAAGAGCCCATTTCTAATATTTTACGGTAGCACGCACGTTTTCATTAAGTGTCCTCAATTCCGTGACAGACATCCCTAATTCCTTCCAACATTATCTTACATATAATAGTATGAGCCCTTAGTGTCCTCACCATCATTCTTTAAGCTCTACAGTTTCATCAAAATATATATTGAAACATGGCAACCACATTTAAACATAGTTTACTACGTGTGGTCTGAGCAAAAAATGTAGGGGTCTAGCTACAGTCTTTCTTCTTATTTCTGTGTAAGTTAAGATTTTAAGAAATGTTTTTCATTACTGTCCTGGTTACTTTCTCTCCTTGCTGAGACAGACACCTGGCACCCAAAATTAGGGAAGAAAATGTTTATTTAGCTTATAGTTTCAGGAGATTTCAGTCCATAATCAGATGGCTCCAAGGCAGGGTGGCATGGCACTGGGGTAACACTTTAAGGAAGCAGCCAGAGCAAAAGAGAAAATAAGCCTCTTTTCCTTGCTTATATTGTAGACAGGCCACCCCCCCCAAAACCTTCAGGGTGGTGTAACACTCACAAAATGTCCTTGCCTTCCTTTGCACAGGATGAGGATATTTACAAAGTAAGAACCCTGGCTCCCTGCTGAGTCTCTCAGTTAAACTTCTAAACTTCTCAAGTTGACACAATGTATTAACCATAAGCATTACCTTATGTTAACTCCAGTTAATGAAAATATTTAATTCTTTTCTGAGTAAACTATTAGATTTACTTGAAGAGTAGTACAGGATTTAAAATTTATCCTTAGTAAATTTGATCTTTTAGTGTTGACATGGTTCTTGATCCTTGATAATTTTGGGTGATTCTTTATCAGCTGTGTATTTGTATGGTAACAAAACAGGGAGAAGTATTGAGTTTTGCTCTTTCATTAGAATGGGACTTATAGGTAGTCATTAATTGCTTTTTTAAAAATTTTTTTTATTTTAAAGATAGTGAAACCCAACAAAACAAAACAGAATAAATCCAGTCAAAACACAGCAGGGAGATATCAAAGCAGGGTAATGGGAAAACAACAATGGCTACTATAGTGTATGTTGTTATCTTCACAGTAGGTTTCCATTCCATCAGTTATAGCAAAATCAGACCAAAACAAAACAGAATAAAACCAATCAAAATAGAATATTGAGTAATGAAAACAAATTAATAAGAATAAAAACAGTGAGAACATTATTAGACTTTAAAAACAAGACAGGACAAAAAAAAACTCCATACTTACCATATTGCATACCGTTATCCTTCCTGTACATGCTTAGACTGTCAACCCCATGCCTGTAAATTCAACCTAACAATACAATCCTTCAGGTGCCTTTTGGACCTCAGTTGCTATTAGCTCCGGTTGACCTCGAAACCAGCTGGTGGCTTATGGGGTGAGAGGGTTTGTTGATTTTCAGTCTGCATGCTGGTAGACTTACAGGAGACACTGACTTTTTTCTCGTGCTGGGTCCCACACATTCTGCGCAGCTTATCAGAAAGGCTGGCTAGTTGGATCCTTGATCAGCTCTTCCCAGTACCAACTTGGCTGATTCTCGGGAGTTTCTGGCTTTTCCTTGTCTTCCTGGGTTCCGTACAATCTGCGTGGCTTACCAGGAAGGCTGGCTAGTTGGATCCTTGATAGGCTCCTCCCGGTACCAGCATGGCTGACTCTTGGGAGTTTCTGGCTTTTCCTTGTCTTCCTGGGTTCCGCACAATCTGCGTGGCTTACCAGAAAGGCTGGCTAGTTGGCTCCTTGATTGGCTCCTCCCGGTCTCATTAATTGCTTTTACATAGGCAATTAATTACTTCTTCAACTGACCGCAAACTGATGTTAAATGCAAATGGAATTTTAGCTTATCTGTGAGAGAGAATTGCTCAATTGGCTTGTTGAAAAGACTGCCATATCTTTACTGAAACCACACTTCCTCTTGGTCAGCACAATCATCCTTGTTAAATAGTACAAGTCATGTAATTAAAATCCTACCCAAATATTTTCAGATATGTATGCCATTGTTTGGAAATCTTTGTCTGAAACTTAAATTTATCACTAACAGAATTCATTTTTCATGAGATATTCCAAATAAATTTTAAAGATGATCAAGCTATCATTAATTGCTTTTCCATAAGGATGTATGTGAGTTCTTTTCCATAACCGGGATTATGATTAATGATGAATTGCAATGAAGCATTCAGAGCTGGAGTCTGAGTATTGTGAGTCTGAATTTGACTGGGTCACTTAGAATGAGTTTTTTATTTAAATGACTTATATCACTGGGGCCTCATTCTGTGATGATGTTAAATATGAAAACCTTGATAAGAATAACCACCAATTGTGAAATTACATATATTTATAATATAATGTACCCTTCTTCACATTTTTTCCCTAAATTTCCCTAGAAAATAAATTTTATGTAATATCACTGGTTAAGATATTTTCTTCACAACACTTTCCTAGTACTCTAGAGGGTGTTTACTATTAGCTATACAACTAAAATATTTTACTAAAGAGGGACAGTCTTCAAATTATTAGAAATTAACAGCACAATATATACCCATAGGTAGAAAATTTTCAGAAAAAAAATTTGAATGATAAGTTTACTGAATTCAGTAGTTTATTCTTTTTCTTATGAAGTTTATAATATAGCTTCACTTTTTATTCATTCTCTGAGTATTTCTGTGAGTTTTACTACATGTGCTAAACCCAGGAATACTCTTTTTGATTCATCTTGGTTGAATTCAGTCTTTCCCATTTTTGGCATGGCTCCCAGATCTCTTTTTAGTTTACCATCTCTTCCTTGCCAATGGTTATGCATTATTGCCAAATATCTATGCCAATTCTATACTTAAAGCATTCTTGTGAGCACAAGCCCTTTCTAATCACTAAAGAGAGTGATCCTTCACTCTTTTCATGGCAATTGCCATCACATTTTTGATGCCCCTATCCTTTTCTATTTAGAGAAAAGAAATCAGTCTTTCAATATACCATTCTAGAATTTTCTTCAAAATCCAACTAGTTGTACATCATGGAAGATTACAATCATGTTTTGTTAGTTTGAAAGGGAGAAAGCATAGCTAATTTTAGGATTGGTGAATCTTTGTACAGTGTAGTTGTAATTCTTCCAAGAGTGTGATATGTTATGAGGATAATACCTTCACAGAGTGTCTGAATGTTACTTTTTTTTCCAAGACACTAGTTTTATAATTTTGGCAAGCATCTTTCTTTTTTCCTTTTTGACCTCTCCAGGCATTGAATTGCAACACATGAAAGGCCATGTTTTGAAAGAAAAAAATAGTATTCTGCCCACAATTCTCACTGGATTTCCATATCATTTTTCTTCAGAATTGTGCACTCTTTGAATTGTTCCAGAAAATATGGAAATGATCATCACCAGTGCAGGACCCCAGCCAACATGCTTCAAGATTGCACATCGCAATCATGCTCATCTTAGGGTTTTGTAAACAATGTACATCAGAGTAAAAATTGTAGGTTATGAGGATGGCACTGCCTTCTTATTTGACACCAGAAATATGAAAAATTATTTTGTTATTTTCCCGAATGTGAAAATTCTTTAAGTAAAATGATTGAACTATGGATTATTGGTATTATGAAGGGCACTATAGAGTACATGCCTTTAGTACAAGCTCAAGTCTTTAATAAAATATTACTTCAGCTGCTTGAATTAAGGACTATTGACTATATGAAGGATAAAATAAAGGTATGTGTCCCTGCTACAAATCTAAATCTTTTTAAATACAGTATTTATACCATTATGTTTTTGTATTTGCTTTTGAATAGGTAATGACTACACTCATCCAATTTTTAATATGATCCCTCAAGGCCTTTGCATTAAAATGTGAGAGTGAGTGGGAATGATCTCTGTATTTGACTATTTTTCTCATTAGCAGTAGATGATTCTCTTCATATTTTTCACTTGAGTGGCTATTATAAAATTCCATTCTTTTCAAAGAAAAATTTTCAAGAATCATAGGAAAAAGAAGTGGGGTATACAAAGGTGAAAACTATTCTTTTGGGAAATGTTTTTCTTGTCTTGAGGACTCTATAATTTTCTGGGAAATATTGCCATAAAACACTTTGTATCATTAGAATGATTCTAGCATCAGAATTCTCTACATTTTAATATCATCTTTCTTTTCTTTCATTATAAAATGAAAATCCAAATCTTCATGTGTTTTAAATAAATGATTGCCTTCACTATTTCCTACTTCCCATTTTCAAGCCTTGGTATGCCTGGCTTTGTCTGTGTTTGGCTTCTTCTGGAGCATGAGGTTGTGCCTAGCGTATATCAAATATCTACAGCAGGGCCATTGAGTCCCATTATATTGAATGGGTCCATCCCAGATGATGATTCTACTCGAACAAGCTTATAACCTGACTTTTAACTTCATTAACGCATTCCAAATTTATGCTTTTCCCTGGAGATAGGAAGACAAAACTTATTTGTTTCATAAAGTACAATTAGCTGTGAAAATAGGGAGCATTGTGAACAGAGAAAAATCAGCGTTATCAATACTACAACAAATTTTCATTTTTGAAAACAGTTTTATCAAGGTTGTGAGCAAATGGGGACTTCCGGGTTCTGAGAATGGAAACTCACCTGGAAGGTAACAAGACCCATAGGGACAGTGCATATAGTTCAAAATAGTGAAGGCAGAACTTTCCTGAGTTTTTCTTCTATAAATAATTAATTGAATATCTAAACAAATACTTCCCTCTAGGAATTAAAGCACCATCAGGAAGTTCTGAATACTAATTCTGTTTGGAGCAGCTTTTCTCAATTCTCATTTTTAGCATCTTTTTTTCCCTGTTTATCCTTTAAGGAGAAATCCCCCATTTTGTGAAGAAAACAAAAGTAGAGATAATGAATAATAGCAGAAATTAGTGGACATTACAAACAAAATGTGATTACTGTAAGGAGAGACATTATTGACAAAGGGGCAGGGTAAAACAAGGTTTATCATTAAAGATCTATAAACTCCTAGAGTTGCAGTTCCTAGGGAGCCCCACTATCTCATTTTCATCATAGGCCTTTGCTCCAGTCTTCTTTATTGCTAAAAGAATATCAGTAAACTACCAGCAGCATCCTATATGAGTCACATTCCCTTATTTTTAAAATTAGTTAAGGTTCTCACTAGTATTGTAGAGAAAACCAGGGGAGAGTGGTTTCCAACTCAATGACCATGAAATTAAAGATAGTATTTTTTTTCCTTCATTTGACAGATCTCTTATTACCCAAAATGTTACAACACAAAAGAGAAAAAGGACGTTGAATGGTTGTTAAACACTTATTCCCATAAACATTATAATTAGCTAGTGACAGGAAAATCAAGAAGACTGTCTTTTTTGGGGGAAAGAGTCATCTAAAATAGGTAATAGTGATATAATCACAGGAATTAGGAAATTTTCTGGTAAACAGGTTTATTAGTGTATGACACACAGATTTGTTAATTGAGGTGGATACATATATATTGGTTCTTTGAAATGATTATGTTACTTTGTAACTAAAATCCTTGATTCGAATCAATTTCATAACTTCATTAAGGGAGCTCTGTGCAAAGGGAGGTTTGGGTAAATCTTTTTCGTAGTGTGAGTAATAATTTCTTCATTGAACTGCTCTGGAAGTCAGAATTTGATAGGTTGTATCTTCTTGAATCAAGGAATTACCTACATAATAAAGGGAGGAAGGCAACAGTTCCCCGAGGATCCTTCTTAGATACTGTTGGCAGTCTGATTTGGGAATAAGTAAATTGGTGGAAAGAATATTTAATGAGATACGTAATTGACTTTTCAAAACACATGGTTTAGGACTGGGTATATAACTCAGCTGCACAGAGCTTACCTGGCAAGTGCAAGGTCCTGAGTTTGATTCCCAGTACCAAACCAAACCAAACCAAACAATGACAACAGAAAATACAGTTTAAACTTCCATATTTTGTTCCATATGTAGGAAGATGGACCTCATGGACTTATCAAAGATTTCCTCACTTCTTGTTGAGGCTGATAGGAGGTTAGCATGGAAGAGGAGAGAGTGACTATTTTGCTCAGTTTCTCAGTGATACCTGTGTGCTCTGCTACAGTTTATGGCCATTGCTAGTTGTGCACCCATACAGCTGCCCTTTGAGAGAATTTCCCTTTAGTCCTAGATGGTATCAACTCTACAGTGTCACTGCCATTGAATACCACTCTATTACTGGTGATTTTCTTAAACTCAGCCTTTCCCAGTAGTCCTTTATCAAAGAAGTAGTCTTCTCAAGTATTTGAGCAGGCCATCTTATTTCTTGATCATACAGAAAGTTTTGCAATATGGCAAATAGTAAAATAATTTTAAGAAAGATATAAAAAGAAACAGCATTCTTACTTTCACACAGCTCCTCATCTTTCCAATTATCTTTGACTAAAGGAGAAAATGCACATGCTGTATCTAAAGAATAATGACATTTTTGGACAAACCAAGGCTTACTGGGGAAACTAAAAGGTGTCCTCCTTGAGATTTTCTCAGAAGATAGGTTTCAGTTGAGTGCTTCAAGGAAGAGAGATAACACACAGAGCCACATCATTACATTTCCATTCTTACATTTAAAATATAGGTAAAGATATATTGTGCTTGGCATTAAGATCAGAGAGAGGAATGGACATTGATACAGATTGAAGAACTTGAGCAGATGGAAGGGAATTGGAATTGGAGAAACCATTCTCATGGCTTCATTAATCATTATATATTTTGAATTTCATTAATTTGTTCACTTATTTATCTATTCAGTCAATAAACATTTGTGTGCTTAACTATGCTATTGGTACAGTGATAAATATTAAGAATAAAGTTGTCAATAGAGTGGACTCTTGGTTCTCAAAGGATGCATGTTGCTTTAGAAAAAGGAGCCAGCAATTGATATTAGAAAGTACTGCACACATATCATAAATTTTAAAAATCATTCTCAATTTTTGTGTCATTTTCAAAAAGCATGGGCTTAAAAGAAAAAATAGTTGCTTTAACTAGTGCTCCTTAGAGGTAAATGAATATAGTAGACTCCTTGTCATTAATTTGGAGAAATTCTTATCACACCATCACCCAGTTTGGCCAGTGTCTGATGTTATTGGACATGCTAGTATTTACAATTTGGATGAATACTTCATATGGAGATTGGTTTGGGCACATTTACTCATTGCTTCAGCAAATATTGAGTGCCAAAGATGCATGTTTCTCCACAGGGCATGTGCAGAGTTCTGCCCTTCAGTGCTTGCTCTCCCAGCCTTTTTGGTCTTTCAATCTAGCCATATAAGAAATTGTATGTAAGCAAAAGTATGGTTTTTTAAATTTAAAATGCAGAAAAATATTTTTTCCATTTAAAATCTGTATAAAAACAATAGGTAGATTACACTGTAAATGGTTATGACTTTCCAAATTTCCCAGCACAAACTATAAACCTAAGTTTGAACTGAAATGATATCTGTAGTCTTCGCTTTTCTTCATATGTCTTAGAGAAACATCAGCTTTGATTATCCTGCAAATTTGCTGTTTCACACACAAAAAAATCATGGTGTAGCTTGACTTGGAGACGTTATAGAATCTTACAAAATAGTAAAAATAGGAAATAAGTAAAGAACATTTATGTATTTGCAGTATTTCTGAGGTTTCTTTTTTCATCCCTAGCAATTGGCATAGTCATTTTTTCCCTCCTCTTCACCACACTAATTTAATCTCCACTGTGTGGTGCAAGCTGCTGATAGAGAAGGTAAGATTAAAACTGCATGCTGGCGCAGAAAGCTAACCTCATTCTTTGATGCTTCCTTGTTTTACCCGTAGGAAGTAAAATTGCCTTTTATTTAAAGCAAAGCAATAAAATGCTCTACAAATATTAGCTGCTGCTTTGCAAAATACATATTGCAGTAAATTTTAAAATGATCCTCCTTGATTTTTTAGTAAGTAATCAAATATACTGTTAGTTTTTTGTTTGTTTGTTTTTTTGAGACTCGTTCTTGCCGTGCTGTTCAGGCTGGCCTTGAACTCACTATGTAGCTCAGGGTGGCCTGCAACTCACAGAGATCCTCCTACCACATCCTTCCAAGTATTGGGTTTATAGCCATTGCACCACCATATCCAGCCTTCAAATATACTGATACCTTAATTTGCTAATTTAACTGTTTTCACTATTCTCATGAAACTGAGTAATAATATTCAAATAAGGTAAGTATGGAGGTTCAAGCTCAGAAAAGTGAGTGCAAAAGAGTTATTTTCTTACTGCTTGCTTTTTCAGACCCCAGATTCCACCCAAACTTGTTCTACCATCACTGTGCCTTTGTTATGGTAACAATCAAATGTAAAAATCCTATCTGGACCTCAAGAATAATGCTTTCTTAATTATTTGATAGTTTTACAGTGTATTATGCCTATCTGTGTTTGTTTTCCTTCCACAAATACTATGAGTTTGTTGAGGACAGGTTTTTCTCTTCAATTTACATTTCTACATTGGAAAACATGTCATATTGTAATACGGTGGATGCCCAAATAAATTTGTCTAAATTCATGAATGAATCAGAAGAAGAAATTGTTTACAAAAAGTTTTATTTAGATAAAAAAACCCTTAATTTCATTTGAATCCATTATTAGAAAACACAGACTTGTCTTGATCTTTCTTGTCTGTTTTAGGAACCAAAATGTTATGAATAGTAAGTTGAAAGATGAAAATATAGCATCTGTGTATAAAAGAATACCCATTTTGATGGTGAAGAGACCTAGTCATCTCATTTTGTCATTGATTATTTGATCATTTTTTATGCTTAGCTCTTGTAACCTGGACAACTATTTCTAAGATAACATTATGGAATGTATTAACTAGTGTTGATTTCTTACTGTTGTTTTGTTTTGAAATTCTGTATTATTTCTATTCTTTTTTTCTGTCTTTTTTTTAAAATAAAAAATGGTAAAAAAAAAGAAGTGGATCAAGTATTGAAGGAAAATATTAAAATGTGGTGCTGGTGTAGAACCAGGATCCATGGAAATCATCAAAGGATTAGTAAGATGCTACTGAAAAATTTAGCTTGGTTAGTCACATTGGTGATTCATGGCCTATGTTAAATTCGCGTACTTTTGCTAACCAGTGACAGTAAAAATCCAAACACTGAAAACTTCCAAGCAATTGTTGTATTATGGTTAGATTTTGCTTCAAGCTTGTAATATATACTAGAACAGTTTTTCTTAAAGCCTACTTAATTTAAATGTAAATGATTAGTCTGATAAATTGGACCTTAGTGAAATAGAGGTTGTAGAGACAAATATTGTAACACATTAATTTATCTGCCATTTAGGATACAAAAAGAGGGCTTATTTGAAAAAGAAAGTTATAACTGAAACCACAGTACACACCACAAAGAAACTTGTTAGTAGAAATGATAGAGATGAATGAATAGCAAAGTTGGATATTTTTCCTGAATGCTTTATCAAGTTTTCTGAAGGACTGTTTTCAGAATTGAATGGAAGCTGCCTGGAATTCATAAAATCAGGTGGTTAACATTCACCTATAATATTAAGCTTGCTAAGTTCAACACATCTAAATGCCCGGAATTCCAACCTCCAGATCCAAACTGTGGTTAACAATGATGTAGATTATTTTTAAAAGGCCCATTGAGTTATACTCAGTAGATGTTTGTGGAGACTCTGCCAGATGAACTTAGGGCTCTCCATTTGTTCCTCCATGCTCAATGGTGAAAACTCACTGGGGACAGATATTAGATATAGACTAGCCTTCTGTTGTAGGGGAGTCAAACAGACTGGAGGCATGAGAAACATAAGACAATGATCCACCAGGTTCTGTCTTTTATCTGAAATTTGTGTCTGTAAGTCTCATTAAGTAGAAAAATTTTTGATTTATACATTCTGTGCAGTATCTACTGGGTGGTTATTGAAATATCAACCTTTGATGTTTTTAAAGAAAAAATATAAATAAAACTTCAAATACTCCTCTTTTTTAATTTTTACTTTTGTTATTATATATTTGCAGTACATAATGATTGTGCTCACCATGGTGGGTAAGTACCTGTACAAAACACGTATTTATTCTTTTTATGTCTTCCTCCTTTCTCTTCATCTCTTGGTTCCCTTTCCACTGGCAAAAGATCTATTCCCATTTCCAATTTTCTATATGTTATATTTCTCTTTAATTTATTGATATTTTGGATTTCTCACAGAAACAATGCAATATTGAAGCTTGTGTGTCTGATTTACTTCTTAAGAATTATTTCTTGGTGTATATTGTCAAATTGCTCTCACAAGAGTAGTAATTTACACTTTCCCCAACCATATGCAAAAGATCCCTATTTTGAAAAGTTTGGGTTATTTCCTGAAAGACTCATAGGGCATTTATTTGTCTTGAATGCTTTTATTTGATTTTTTATAAATTTACTTTTAGCAAGGAAGACAGAGTAAACTGAAGATGGTCATAGCTTACAGAGTAACAGCAAAGAATAAAACAAAGTTATATTTGACTGTTCTTGGCATAGCTAGTGTCCAGGATTGTGAATAACTGAATCTCTGGACCTGAAGGATGGCTGTGTTAAATGAGTGAGTCTTTATACTTAGTAAATGAATATTGTTGCTTGGATTGTAGAGAAAATTATTTAAAAATTGTTACTTAGATTAATTTTGGTCAGGATATTCAACAATAATTTAGAAGTTAAAACAAATTTGATGCTGGGAAAAACTTATAGGTATTGGAAAGAACAAAATTGTAGCAAATGCAAATATTTAAATAAAGAGTATAAACCATTGGAGTAACTATGAAGTCTTCACTAAAGAGTTGATTTTTAATATAATTGAATGATATAATTCATACAAGGTGTCATTATGTCTATCAATAGTACAGATTGAGGAGTAGAAAGAGTGGTTTTGATAAAAGTTATGGGATAATTATAAAGTAAAAAGTAAATGCTTCTGTATTATTTTATGTTAAAGTAAATTTCATTTTGTCAGAAATTAAGGCATGAATTTCACAGTGGTGTTTCAAAATTATTTGCAGAGAACACATTTTCAAAATATGTAGATGAATTGTATTTTGTATTTTCAAAAAACGTAGTGAGCATTTTAATCATGCTTTTAAAAAGGTCACCAGTCATTCCAGTTTCTAAACAATCTATCGGTTTTATTAATAAACTACCATGTGTT
>RJWT010029064.1:0-15036 GCA_004365215.1 Cuniculus paca | reverse complement strand
AAGCTCTTGTGCGGATTGGCCTGAACCTGCCCAGCCCAGGGGAGGGGAAGTGGAAAGTGATGTTGGCTCCCTGGGAAGGAGTGGGCAGGCATCTTCACAGCTAGGGGCCCAGGCCCCTGGCTCCCAGGCTGCAGCAGGCTGGCCAAGGGAGGCAAGGACTAGGCCCCAGCCACGGTAGGGGATGCCCAGGCAGTAGGCCCCTCTGTCCCTGACCCCAGAGGAGATGGGGGTTGGGGGGCCTACAGCATTACTCCCCGTGGACGTCCCAGCCCCCCTCTCCCAGCTCAGCCCTCTTCTGTCTGCAGAGGAGCAGGCTGGCTCAGACCTGTTTGCTGGCTCTCTCCTGCAGGAGGGATCCTTTCCAGGGGACACAGAGGGCTGGGGAATGCTGGGGCCTGCTGGGAAGCTGCCAGATACTCCGCCCCAGCCCTGTGAGGTTCACTCCAGCCTCAATTCTCCCCACCCATACTGGGATGCTCCTTTTCTGGGCTTTGCCCAGGCATAGCTGTCTTTGCCAGGGAAGCCCGTAACCCTGAGCAGAGGGCAGAGGCCAGGGCTCTGGCAGTAAGGGGTTATGGAGTGGGGCAGGGGCATAACACTTTTCAGATGCCTCTGCTCCATCTCTGTCGACACAGCAAAATCTCCGTGAAGGTCTGCATCTAGGGAGAGCTTTAGGAGCTTAAGAAAAGGCTCTAAGATCTGAGGAAGATGTCAAGGACCCCATCTTCCAGTCTCAAGGAAGGGGACCTGTTTTTGTTTTTGTTTTGTTTTGTTTTGCTTAGACAGGGTCTCGCTATGTAGTCAAGTGGTCTTGAACTCACTATGTATCGCAGGCTGGCCTCGAATTTGCAGGGATCCTCCTGCCTCAGCCTCCTGAGTGCTGGGATTACAGGTGTGTACCACCACACAGGGCAGGACATTTTTAAAAGATAAACTTTCCCTTCCTCTTCAGTCCACCTAATTTTTCCCTACTCTCCAAGCCCTAGGTCAGCCCTCTCTCTGTGGTAGTGTTAGGGAAGCTTGCAAATGAGGAGGAGCAAATGTAGAAGGGAATTATGTTGGTCTAGGTGGCCAGTGCTCAAGAGATAACCTCTTTTTTTTTTTTCAAGAGATAACCTCTTGATGATGATGATGATGATGATGATGATGAAGCCTCCATTAATCAAACAACTCTTGGCCCCCAAACACTGTCATAAGTGCCTCCCAAATATTTCTTTTCCCAGTGCTGGGGTTGGAATGCAGGGCCTCACAAATGCTAGGCAATCCTTAGACACTGTAGACCTTACTACTGAAGTAGGGGTATTATTATCCCCATTGCACAGGTGGAAAGGCAGAGAAGTTAGTGAAGAGCATGACAGTGAGTGGTGGAACTACACCTCAAACCCAAGTCTGTGCTGTGAAGCTGTGCAGCCTCTCTCACAGCTTTTCTCCAAGCAGATTCAGATGACTCCCACACTCCCCTAGAGTGGTGCCCGCCCTGCTCCAGGCCTCTTGCTTGTAGGACTCAGTAAAGGAATCAGGGCATGGCTAGAATTCTAGTTATTACACCCTGACTTCTCCTGCCAAGTCCTGCAACCTAATCACCTGTGTCCTGGACCACTCTTCAGGGCACCATGTCCCCCACATCCTCGTATGTGTGGTTCCATGGCAACTCAGGGAAGTCAGCACCCCACACAGCTAGGCGGATACCCCATGAAGCCAGAAGACACATGCGTTGCCTTCTCTGTTGGCACCCAGATTCCCATGTTAGGAGGGCACCAACAGCCCACCTGGGCTGGGACACACACATGGGCCCTGTGTGAGCTGCAGAGCCTGTGAATATCTCATGTCTGGAGCTGGCAGTTGCCTCGCTTACTCACACGGGGCCTGATCTTCCATCTCGCAGGCTCCTTGTTTATTTGTTTAATGAATTATTTATCTATAGCCCCCTCTTCCCTCCCAACCTCCCCCTCCCCCAGGCCCTAGCCTCTATGATTTATTGAACACAGCTCAGCTTTGCGGTTGCCACCCGCTGTCCCAGAAGCCACCTTGGGCCACACAGCCTGAGAGCTCTTTCTGCCCCAGACCTGCTCAGCTCCCTATTTCCTTGGGTCCTGGGGAGGAGTGAGTGAGCTCCCTGTGGGCCTGAGCTCAGTGCTCCCAGTGCCATCATGGCAGCCAGTGTGTTCTGTAAGCTCAAGGCAGAGCCTGCAGGTGAGGAGAAAGGAGGCCTGAGGCCCTGGAGAGCAGATCAGCCCCATGGGGAGGACTCCAACCTGGACAGTGTCCCTTGCCTCAAAAAGCAAGTAAGGCCCTTGTCCCGGGCCAGGTCTTACGCACCAGGTGTCATAGGCTAGGTTGAGACAGAGGAGGGGAAGTCAAGAAATCAATTGGATGGGTCTCGACCACTTCTCTTCCTCCTCTTCCTCTTCCCCTTTCTCTCTCCTTCCTCCCCTCCTCCTCCCCTTCCATCTTTTTCTTCTTCATCTTCTTTTAATATAAAAACAGAACAGAAGAAAAATATGAGTACATTATCTGTAATAAAGATAAGTATTGCTTCATGAAACTTACTGTTTCAGGTACGTGTTATGCTCCGTGACTGTGCATATGTATGCACGTGCACACACTGGCTGGATCACAGTGCAAATCCTTGTCCTACTGTAGGTCATAGCCACGAATGATTTGAGTCCCAGGTACAAGCAAAGGCCTAGAAACCATTGACAAAAGCCTTGGTCCTTCTAGGACCCAAATGTCACAGAGGCCTGGGCCTTCAGATGGGTAGTGGATCCAATCTTATACAGAGATGTATACATGCAGAAGCCTGGCCCCATGGGAGAGGCCTGTAGATAGGCGTAGGCAGTATTGGAGGTGAGTACTGTATAGACAGAACTGCTGCATACAGTCATGCAGTTTGTACACAGCACAAAGGAGCCACACTGGGGCAACAAGCGGCTGACATCAACCCAAACTCCCTCACGAAGATAGGGAGACACAGGACACTTCCCAATGAAGGAAGCAGCACCTTTGTTTCTGCACAAAGGACCTGCTTGCCAAGAGATGCACCCTAGGGACTGAGGTACACAGAGGGGTGCTTTTTAAAGCCTCACAAAGGCCCAAATCAGCAGCATTATGAACAGAACCTAGACAGATAGCACCAACCAGATCCCATCCAGAGAGGCCTGGGCCTCACAATTTAAACACGAGACTAAATCTTATAGAGAGCAGTTTACATTCTAGAGGGAGAGTTCCAGATTAAAGGGGGAAGGGCTCAGTTATTACTGGTGGGAGCTTGGGAGGGCTCAATTCTAAAGAGGTGTATCTGGGTCGGGTGTGGTGGCACATGCCTGTGATCCCAGCACTCGGGAGGCTGAGGCAAGAGGATCACTGCAAGTTTGAGGCCGACCTGGACTACACAGTGAGACCCTGTCTCAAAAAACAAACAAAAAGAGGTGTATCTGGGCTCTACAGAAAGGGGCTCATATTGTTCAACAGGACCTAGATTCTATAAGCAAGGACAGAAAGCTTTAAAGCTGGAATCTAAAGTCCTGGACCAAACCTTCAAGCCCTCATCCAATATAAATATGCACAGTTCCACTGCCAACTGTAAGTCTTAAAAAGGCAAGCTTTGGGGTGCAAGGTGTGTGGGTAGGAGGGGACAGACCTGGTATTAGAGGTCCCTGAAGTAGGCAGGTGAGCATCATTTGGGTGAAGCCAATCTCTCTGGGGATGAGGAGTCTGGGGACAAGGGAAGCTGTTTGCAAAGTCCCCCTCTCCCATCCCAAGGGACCTAATTTATCTTCAGGCTCCTGAGAAGAGAGGAGAGATCTCCTGGGATGCAGAGGAGACCAGAGAGGACAGAGGCTGCTCTTGGCTGGCAGCAGTGAGGCACAGAGCCTGTTTTGGATAACAGACACCACCCTTCTCCCAAGCCCAGACCCTGTCCTGATAAGCAGATGGATAGGGCCGAGTGTCTTCTCTAGTGCAGCACAGTAGCAAATAGTGTTGTGCCTGCCTCCAGGGGCACAGGTGGTTGGTGTGGGTGCTGAGACCCAGTTAGGCCTGATTCTACCTGGTGACTCTTAGTCTGTGCCTCTCCAAAGGCAAAACCATAAGAAGCAATACCTACTAGGTCTGGGTTCAGAACCCTTCTCGGAATTCCACTTGTGAGGAAAAGAAGTGTGAATAGTATGCCACAGGGTGCATGTGGGTTTACAGTGTGAGTCACTGTGTGTGTGTGTGTGTGTGTGTGTGTGTGTGTGTGTGTGTAGGACTGAGTGTGTGCTTCTACATCTGTGTGTCTATGGGCCTTTGTTTCTACTGATCTCTAGTTGTTTGGAAGCACCTTTATCTGTGCATGTCCCAGGCCGTGCGATAAGTGCCCATGTTTCTGTGTTCTCTGCCTCCGGGCGTTTGTGCCTTTTTGTTTGAGTGTGTGTGTATGTGGGGTCTATCCTCAGAGAACAATGACTATGGCACAGCTGAAACACAAGGTGCCTGCCCTGCGCTCTCTGGGTCAGCATCTGTGGAAGTAGGAGCCGCTCCACAGAGAATGCCAGGGAGCATCAGTGGTGGTGCCAGGAGGGGCCGCCAGAGGAAACGAGGAGCCCTTTGTAAGTGGACAGTCTTGCAAAGCCTTCTTGGCTCCAGCTGGCTCCTCTATTCCCTTCTCCTGATTGGGGCCCTGGACAGCCAAATGCCCTTCCTGCAAGCAGTACTGGCATTCTTGGGGGACTGAGCGCCTCTACCCCACCTCCAAGAAAAACAGGCCTCGAGCCTCAGCTGGGGGCTTCAGGTCCTCAGCGACAGCCAAAGACTACTTCACCAGCCTTCTGTGCCCACCTGATTCCTCAGGCACGTGCGAGAAAGGGCCAGCATGTTGAAAGAAGAGGGATCTAATCCTCTTTCTCAGACTCTTCCTCTGCTGTCCCAGAAATGAATGGGCCCATAACCAGTCTCCAGCTCCCACCACCTTCTGGGGTTTCCAGCCTCTGGAGCAATAGGCCCGGGACCAGCTGTGGCAAGCAACCTAGGAGAGAGGGCAGCACATCCCTATCTCCCGCGCGGGCGCGCTCCCCGCTCCAGTGGGGCGTGGCCTGGCGGGAGCGCGCTAGGGGCGGAGCTTCGGGACGCACCCCAGAGGGCGGACAGCCGGGCTGGGGGCGTGGCCTGAGGCTGGGGGCCGGCGGCGGCGGCGGCGGCTGCGGCGGGGAGCTGGGAAGACGAGCAGCCGGGAACGCGGGGCTCAGTCGGGGGGCGGCGGCGGCGGCGGCTCCGGGGATGGCGGCGGCTCCGCTGCTGCTGCTCCTGCTGCTCGTGCCCGTGCCGCTGCTGCCGCTGCTGGCCCAGGGTCCCGGGGGGGCGCTGGGGAACCGGCATGCGGTGTACTGGAACAGCTCCAACCAGCAGTGAGTCGGGGGCCGGGGAGCCCGCGCGTCCCGGGTCCGTGAGAGGGGGAGCTGGGGCCCGGGAAGTCCTGGGGGAGCGGAGCTGGAGGCTGAGGGCGGGGGAATGCACTCTGTGGGCGTCTGTGAAACTCGGGGGGTGTATAAGTGAGGCTGTTGGGGTGCAGCAAGAAGCGCTCAGGCCGTGCGGAGGAGGCGCTGGGGTCCCCTCCTCATCTTGGCTTCTGTCCACCCCCGCTGCTGGAACAGCGCTCCCCTGACCCACCGGGCCCCCATTTTCAGTTCCTTTAGCTGGGCTGGTGTCTGGGGTACACCAGTGTCCTAGGGATGGGCCGCTGCATAAGGGGGCCCAGTGATGACCTGTTTTCGGCCACGAGGGTTTCCAGGGGTTCTGCCCTGGACTCCTGCTTCTAAAAGTGGGGTCCAGAGCTGAGGCCGGCAATCTGAAGAGCGCCTCCCCGGAACGGAGGGGGTTCGCTGACCAGCCGTGTGGGGAAATTCGGCTGCGGTGTGCTGGGGCTGGGTCGCTGAGTTGGGGAGCCCTGAGGGTGCTGCTTGGTTAAGATGGGAACGTGGGGAGCCGGTAGAGGGAAGGCGGCAGGGAGATGTCGGCATGTCACACGCACACACACACCGGGCTGGGGACGGCGTGTGGCACCGAGTGTGAGCAGGCGTGCGCGGCTGTCAGTGCGCGTGTGTCTGAGTGTGTGATTTGTGTGTCTGCATCGGCGATCGTCTGGGGTGGGAGCGGGCATCGGCAGGGAGGGGGCTGCGCCGGTGTCCGCGTGGCCGGCCGTGTCTGGCTGGGTGGCGGTCGGCGCCGCCGCGGTCTGGGTGGGTGTCAGGGAGGCCGTGCAGTTTCCCGGGGTGTGCGGCGCGGCGGCCGGGTGCCCCCCGCGCAGTCCTCGCTGCCCTTGTCTTCTCCTCCCCGCCGAGCCGCTGTGGACATCACCCTGGCCACCTTGCGTGTGTCTGCGCGTTGGTGGGGGATCCCTGGGGATGCGGGGGTCACTGTCACACCTGCCCGGGCGGTGGCAGCAGCTCTGCCTCTCGTTTTCTAGCCTGGGGTCGACTAGGGAGCAAATGGCAAAACCCTAGGGGAGGGAAGCAGGAGGGCCTGGCGGCCGCGACCCCCAACCTTCCAGGGGAGGGGCTGCGCTCGTCGCTCCGCTCTTTGTTGTTTGGGGCTCTGCGCCTCCTCCCTCCTCGCGCCCAGAGTGTCAGACTGGGGGTGGGGATGAGCCAACGACGCCCCCCTCTCGCTTCCCTGGAAACCACGGGGGTGGGGATGCGGCCCCTCCCCCTCGGAGCGGGACTCCGAGATCTCGGGGGATCTGAGGCTGACTCCCCTGCTCCGTTTAGTTCGCCCCCCGCCCCTAGATCCACAACGCGACCCCCGCCCCGCTGGAGCCTAGCGGGCAAGGAGAGCTCGCAGGTGAGAGGCGCCGGGTTCCGCACCACCCTTGGGGCACCCCATGTTTCTCAGGGATGTGGGAATTGCCTTGAGGGGGTGCGGATCAGGCCACCTCCCCCGCATACACCTGGGCGCAGGTGACAGCTCCGGAAGGGGGTGGGGAGCCGGGTTCCGGGTGCCTCCTTTCTGCTCTCTTCACTATCGCGCGGGCCTGGGCCGGCAGAGGAGGGAGGGCGCGCGCACCGGGCCGGAGCCGCCGCCGCCCCCGCCTCGCTCCCCGGGCCTTTGTTGCTGCTGCGCCCGGCTCCCCGGCTCCCTCACTGCGGCAGCCGCGGCCCCATAAATCGTGCAAGCGACGTGCTCGGGAGCCGGGAGTGGAGAGGGCCGGGGAGCTGGGGGCGGGGCCCGGCCAGCCACAGGCTTCCGCGCCCCTCCCCCAGTCACGTGAACAGGGCTCCGGACTCCCACCTCCTGTCACGTGCGTAGGGTCTCTGCCCCTTGGGGTCACGTGGAGGGGGGGGTCTTACGACCCCATCCCCCGGGGTCACGTGGGAGGGTGCTGGTGGGACACGTGTGGCAGCCTCCTGTGACAGACCCAGAGCAGGTCCCCGGGCAAGGGCCGCAATCTAGTCCTGGCCCCCACTCGGCCCCACTGTGTACTCTCCTGGAGTAGGCGAGGCCTGCGCCCAACCTGGCCCAGAAACTAGGGATGGGAGGCCTGTGTCGGAGGGAAGCATGGGAGTGTGAGGACAAGGAGTCCCCTGAGCCTGAAATTGAATTCTGAAGGGGACTGATGGCCAAATACCTGCCCCTGCCTGTGCTTCATTTCTTTGCAGAACCGGGCAAAGGTGTTGGCACTCGCCCCGTCTCCAGAAGCCTCGGGAACATCATTCTCTAGCTGTCTCCCTACCTGTCTCTCCCTCCGAAATGTTTCTGTTACTGATGGCGTTCATTCACACATTCGAGATTCAACAAATATTTGCTGAGGCTCGACTGCATCCCTGGTGGTCTTTGCCACTGCTCTCTCCCAGTCGCCGAGCTCTGCTCTGCGCCCTCTGTGTCCCTCTCCTCTCCTTTGCGTCTCTGTTCCCTGCTGTCTGTGGGCCTCTGGGTCGGCCTCTAAGTCTCCCCGATTTCCAGGTCGTTCTCTCCCTCCCTCTCCGGGTCTCTGGCTTCCTCTCCCTCTCGCTGTGACTCAAGTCTCCGTTCTCGTCCCCGCTCTGCGTGTCCCTCCCACCCCATCTTTGTGCGTCTCGCCTTCGGCGGGTCTCTCGCTCCTCTCCGGCGCTGCAGATCAATAAACCTTCGCTGCCGCCGCTGTCGCAGGGGCGAGGGGCGGGGGTATCGGACGCGCTGTTTTTCACCGCCCGACGCTGCGGGCTGGAGAAGTCCCAGGCCCACAAGGGGCTGGCAGGGCTGGGGCCGGCGGGACGTCGAGGCCGAGGGCGTTGAGGGGTGCAGGGTGTACCTGTGCACGCGCCGCCCGGATGGTCCCGGCCACCACCACCCGGAGCCCTGGCGCGCGGGCCCCACGCCGCGCACACGTGGTCTGGCCTCGTCTGCTCGGCCGGGCGGCGCGCCCCCTCGGGAGCGCGCGCTGGAGGGAAGAGCCGTCTCCTTACAGCCCTCCCCCTCCGCCACTGCTTAAGTCTTCATCCCGCGTCTCTGGAGGGGGCTGGAATTTAACAACTTCGCCGCCGCTTGGGATCCTTTCCCTACTCCCTGGTCTTGTTAGACACCCTGTTTACCGTCCCTTAATTGCCCCGGGGGGAGAAGTTTGCGCCTTCCCTGCTCTTCAGTCGCGCATCCTCTGCACTTAGTGAAGAGTGGGAGAGGGGTCGGGATGTGCCTGGGGCGGGGCGACCAAGGAGAGACTAAAATAATGGGGTGTTGGACGAGGGGCGCGCTCTAGACTTGTGTGTTGACACTAGCCGTTCTGCGCAGATGTGGAAGGTAAGTGGGGGAGGAACTGAGACTGTCAGAGGGGCAGGGCCCAGCCCAGCCCACCACCTCGCCTTGGGGGTGCAGCAGGAGCGGGCTAGCTGCAGAGGCTGGCGGCACCTGCTTCTGCCCTGCAGGGTGGGGAACGTGACAGCTTCAATTAAAGGGCCCGAGCCAAGCAGACAGGTCGGGTCTCCTAGGAATTGTGGCTAGGACTTCTGGCACTCAGCCTTTCTGACCCCTGTGCACCAGACACCAACAGGGCACAGCCACCCCTCCAAGTAGGTCTTCCTGCCCCAGGCCCAGATTCGGGGTGCATTGCGGGGACTTCTGCTTTGAGCACAGGAATTGCTGAGAGGTGGCTTCTCTTCCCTTGTGGTCATCCAGCCACCTTTTTTTTTTTTTAAATAAGACAGGCCTACCCTGTTGAGAGAATTCAGATACCTGTAGGAATCTCCGGAACTGGTCTGCTCCCTGCAGGAATGGGGTGTGTGATAGGAGGAACGGGGTGGCAGCAGGGAGAGGCTGCTTCAGAATGGGACTGCAGTCATCGACCAGACTCGAGGACAGAGGCCACAGGGTGGCTGTGCGTCTGCTCGGGCTTGGCCCTGTAATGCTGGCAGCCCCCTCCCCAAAGCCTGAGGGAGGAAAGGAGAATACAGGGTTGGGATGGACAGGCAATGCTGGGTGGTGGCTGGGAGCCAGGCCTGGTCTAACCCGTTTTCCAGCTCCCAGTGCCCCAGGCTGAGACTCCTGCCCACCTGGGTGCCAGGGCCAGGGAGGGGCCCGAGTGACCCGTCACTCCCATGGGAACCAAGTGGGACTGGTGGCATGCCTGATGACTCAAGAAGGCTGTGCCCATCTTTTTGGGTGCCCAAAACCAGCTCCTACCCATCTGCCCCACTGCCAGCCTTGGAAGGGGTACTTGGGAAGGGGGCAGCACAGTCAAAGCTAGAGAAATAGGGTAAGGTGGTGGGGAGGGATGCAGAGACCAAGCTCATCTTCCTAATGGGTCTAATTACTGTTTATAAAACTGGGTGGTGTCTGGTGACATAGAGAGCCAGTGCCCAGGGACTAGGACCCCAGTTTTGACATTTTCCCAGGTACCCCAGGCCTACATTTGTCCACCGTCCTCCCCCAGGACGACAGGGGTAAGAAATGCCCCTCCTAGTTTCTGTCCTCCATCCCTACACCCCTCTGGACCACCGCCGAGGGTATTGGACCAACACTTTGATGGTGATTAGCAAGGCAGATGGGGATGACGAGGGACGCGGCATCTGCTGCTCTGTCCCAGGGAGGATAGGGAAGTTAGACGCACAGCCATCTTGTCTGAGTATTTTGCCCCTTTCTCTACCTAGGCTGGTTATGGGGCAGTACCACCCACGTGGAGGAGGGAGGTGTGTGATGAGACAAGAGTGTTGGAACTATGCTGCAAGGGGGCTTGGTGCGGGACCCTGGTCTGTCATATTGGGGACCCAATAGTCCATGTCCTCGGGGTGAGGTAGGTGGGACTCACGGTACTGAGGCCAGTAATACTGTGTGTAGGGAGATCCTCCGGGCCCTGAGATTGCTCGGGTCAGCCGATACTGGCCAGCGGCTTGGCACACGTGCAGCCTCCCTTCTCTGAGTATGTGCCTTGAGTGGGCGGTGGACATACTTGTGTGTGTGCCATGGAACCTGTGCGTGTACATGCATGAAGCACCACGCGCGTCTGGGAGGGCAGGTCTTGTTGGACTGGCCTGGGGCTGGACCGGCAGGGAAGCATGCTGGGAAGCGGTGGAGGGAGGGTGTGTGTCGCACGGAAGGCTCCCTGCCGCCTTCCCGCTTCGCTGCCATCCCTCCCGTCCCTCATCCCGGCGGCGCGTGATGGGAGATGGACAGAGGAAATCCGGGCCTGGGTCTGGGAGTCGCTGGGGCCTGCGCCGTTTCTGTGGCAACCGAAGCGTAAGTTCCCTTCTTCCCCCCGCCCCTCGCTCTTCCTCTGCTCCTTTGGAGGCGCTGGGCTTCCCTGCGCCTCTGCTGCCCTCTGGTGGCCACCAGGAGGAGGACAGCCCCGGAAGGCGAGAGCTGGGGCACGGCAGACCGGCGGCAGCAGGGCCCTGGGCGCAAGCACGGCTGGGAAGAGCAAAGGCGAAGTCTGGGGCCGGCGGCGCGGAAAGCGGGCTGACTGTGGGGTTTCTTTTCCGTGACCCGCTTGCTCTCCCGCAGCCTGCGGCGCGAGGGCTACACCGTGCAAGTGAACGTGAACGACTATCTGGACATCTACTGCCCGCACTACAACAGCTCGGGGGCGGGCCCGGGGGCGGGGCCCGGGCCGGGCGGCGGGGCTGAGCAGTACGTGCTGTACATGGTGAGCCGCAGCGGCTACCGCAGCTGCAACGCCAGCCAGGGCTTCAAGCGCTGGGAGTGCAACCGGCCGCACGCCCCGCACAGCCCCATCAAGTTCTCAGAGAAGTTCCAGCGCTACAGCGCCTTCTCGCTGGGCTACGAGTTCCACGCCGGCCAGGAGTACTACTACATCTGTGAGTGCGGGCGGGTGGGGACTGAGGTCAGGTCGAGCGGCGCGGGGTGGGGCTGGGGGTGGGAATCCCCTTGGTCGCCAACAGTGAGGACCCTGAGGAGGCGAGGGATCAGACCAAGTGACGATGCTGAGAAAGGGCTTTGCTGACAGTCCCAAGTCTGGGCCGTCGAGTTTTTGTGACGGTCATTCTGGAGTCTTGGTTCTGGAGGGGCGGGACTGAAGGACTCCCAGGGAGGACAGCAGAGCCACAGGGACCAGTGTGCAAAGGGCAGATGTCTACTCAAGGGGCAGCTAGCGGCGGGTGAGGACAGGCGCTGGGCATAAATGGGGCGCCAACCACTCAGGCCCCGTCTCCTCCCCAGCCACGCCCACCCACAACCTGCACTGGAAGTGTCTAAGGATGAAGGTGTTCGTCTGCTGCGCCTCCAGTGAGTGTCGTCGGCTCCCACCGCACCCCATCCTCGGCTCCCCTGCTTTGGGGCTCCCCGGGCTTCCTGAGGGCGGGGGCGGAGGGCATAGGCGACGGGAGCTTGCTCCCCAGCTGTAGCGGGGCAGGGGTCCTGGCCCTGACTCTCCCCCCTCCTCTCTCCCCACCCGCACCCCACCCCGCAGCATCGCACTCCGGGGAGAAGCCGGTCCCCACCCTCCCCCAGTTCACCATGGGCCCCAATGTGAAGATCAACGTGCTGGGTGAGTCTGCGCAGCGCCCTCTGGTGGCCACTGCTGGGACCGCAGCCCTCCCCTGGTGCCTGCTCATTTTGCATGCCTTCCCTGGGACCCCAGTCCTTACCCCCGTGGGTGGCCAAGTCCCCTGCTCCACTGCTGCTGCCGCTGCCGCGTGCCCCTGCTCCAGCACGCGGCCCAGCCCTCACCAGTCTGTCTGTTCATCTGTCCGCAGAAGACTTCGAGGGAGAGAGCCCCCAGGTACCCAAGCTGGAGAAGAGCATCAGCGGGACCAGCCCCAAGCGGGAGCACCTGCCCCTGGCCGTGGGCATCGCCTTCTTCCTCATGACGCTCTTGGCCTCCTAGTTCTGCCCCCTCCTTGGCAGGGAGAGATGGGTGGGGCCGAGAAGGGGCAGGGAGCTGTGGGCTCTCCAAGGGGCACCTCTCCACGGCTGAAAGTGGGGTCTGCACATACACCTGTGCCCGCGCCCTCTGCTCCCCCTCCAGTAAGGGCACTGCAGTGGGCCAGGCACGGGGACTGCCACAGGTCCCAGGTGGCCTTGTGCCTCTGGTAATGTTTGGTACCAAACCGGGGGCCACAAAGGGTAGTGCTCAGGACTCCCTACCCCCTTGTACCTCTCCCTGCCCCCTGGTGCCCTCCCCCATTGTCCCCTGAGAGAGACAGATGTGCCCCAGAGACAGCAAGCTGAAGCATGGAAGATGCCAGGTCACCCTCCTCCTGGGGCAGAGCATGGGGAGGGGACTTGATAGGGGAGGGGTAGCACCACCTGCTGCCCCCTCCCCCGGTTTACAGCAATAAGCACGTCCTCCTCCCCCTCCCACTCGCAGGATTGTGGTTTGGATTGAATCCGAGTTTACAAGTAGACGTCCCTGGGGAGGCAGGCGGTGGACAGGGATGGCAAAGGGGTGGGCATCGGGGTGCCAGGCAGGCATGTACAGACTCTCTATCTCTATATATATATAATGTACAGACAGACAGAGTCCCTCTCCCTCCTTAACCCCAACCTTTCTTGACTTCCCCTTCCAGCTTTAGACCCCTCCCCACCAGGCGAGGCCCCCCGGGGGACCCCCTGGCCCCTCTTTTGTCTTCTGTGAAGACAGGACCTATGCAACGCACAGACACTTTTGGAGACCGTGAGACAACAATGCCCCTCCCTTCCAGCCTTGCTCCGGGAACCAACTCCCAGGACCTGCCCTGCCCACCCTCTGTGGTCCCCACCCATCCTGGGCCTTTTACAAGTGCTTTGGCTGTGACTTTCATACTCTGCTCTTAGTCTAAAAAAATAAACTGGAGATAAAAATAACTGAGTGCGTGTGATTTCACGGGGATGTAGCCTTGCATTCACTGCTCAGACCCCACAGGGCCTGGGTCTGGGCCTGGGGAGGTTCTGGGCCAGAGACACCACAGGCCTTGTTCTGAGGCTTGTCCCTTTTCGAGCAGTGGCTCTCTGTAGCTCCATGCTGGACCTGGTTGACTTTGGGCAAATCCTTTCACCTCTCTGGGCCTCAGGTATCCAATCAGAATACTGGGCTATCAAGTGTGTCTCTCAGGGTTGGTGAAAGGGTTAAACGACTTGGGATTGAAGCTTCGGTTGCCGAAGGTGTTCCTTTCTCATTCCGCAGTGTAATCAGAGTTTCTTGGCTGGGGGGGTCTATGGATTTCTGGGGCTTTGTGAACCTAGATAGGAAGAAAATTACACCTTTATTTTCACTCCCCTGTAACTGAAATTTAACCTTTTTTAAATGTGGTTGGACAAGCCACAAAAGTATTAACAGTACCTGTGACTTTGTAGCCAATTGGAATCACAGATGTTTTCAGACTTGAGTTGTCAAAGATAACGTTATCTCAGAAATAACACTTATGCTTATCACTACTTTGAAATGATCATAGTTGTTAGACCTTCCATGTTCTTAATGTGTTAATAAAGAAATATATATTACTATACTGAAACTGACTGGTAACTGTTTCAATATAATCGGCTTCCTGTATTACCCCTTGTAATTTTATTCATTTAAAAACACTGTGCCTATTGCTGGGACTGGAGCTGATCCTAACTACGGCATCCTGCATCGATCAGGAGAGCGCAGGGGCTGAGGGCCAAATCGGGTGGAGGACAGGCGAAGTGTGAAAGCTGGACTCTGGAGAGTGGGTGATTTCCCTGTGGCAGATCAGGGGTAAATGGGGCACAGGGCGGGTGGGGAAAGAAGCAGGGCAGCCAGTGGCCTGGTCTGAGGCTGCCTGGTGTGGGAGATGGGGCAGAGAATGTGGCTCCTACATCCAGCTGTCCATGGGTTCCACTGATATCCACTGGGCTTCCACCTGCTGAGTGCCAGGCTCTATCCTGGGGCCTGCGGATACCGAGAAGACAGCATTTGCCATCAGATGTGTTCCTAATTCAATGTGTTGATGTGCGATTGACAGTTGGACACACACACACACACACACACAGCACTAAACCAGGTCTAACACAGTAAAATGCCAGGGGCTACAGGAACATTTGGTGGGGGCTTGACCTCGCTTAGAGACACAGGGAGATGCCCTCGGGGAGGAGGTACACAGAGCTGGGACCCTACTGAGGAGCCTGAAGGCCTTCAAAGCTGGAGAGTGGGGATTTACCCCAGGAGAGGCAAAGCAGCAGACCCATACAGTAGGCTTCCTCGGGTTCTAGGGAAGCTAGAACAGGGGCTGAGGGCTGGCCTGGGCTGGGGAGGGCTTCGTAGGTTCAAAAAAATCTAGGAATGATAAGGCTGCAAAAGCGCCTGACATTTGGGGACAGGGGCTAAACACTGTGCCCTCTAAATTCTCCCTTCTGCGGAGCAGTTTGACTAAGGTCAAACAGTCCGGCAAGTGACAGGGCTGGCATTCAACGTGGGGCTGAGGACAGGGAAGGTATCGTGGAGGTGAAGAACCTGCCTAGCACATAGTGAGGCCGGGGCTTCGATCCCCAGGGCTGATGAACAAGCACAAAAGGTGGGCTGACTGCTGCTGAAATCTGCAGCACCTGGGATTCTTTCCCACCACCCCCATGCCCACAGCCTGTTACCCCCTCCTCCCACTATACTTGGAGTTTTTCAGCTGTGGACTGAGTGAGCCA
>RJWT010029062.1:0-15061 GCA_004365215.1 Cuniculus paca | reverse complement strand
TTGGTTTCTCTCTGTTTCTTTCTCTATAGAAATCAAGGCAAGGGGGTTAGAATGAGTCTTAGCAACTTTTTGTTACCATAAAGGAGTGGCTCATGATTTTGAGAGGATTCATCCAATAGTTCACTGGCTCCAAAACAGGACAAGCACAGTAGGTGAGTCTAGCAGAGGAGAGATGTTCATGTCATGGTGGCCAGGAAGCAAAGAGAAAAGGCAGGAGCTGGGAGGAAGATATACCCTTCCAGATCACCACCCCCACCCCCATAGCACAGTCATCTACTGAACTCATCACTGGTGAGGACAACACCTCCATGATTAAGTCACCTCCCAAAAGGCTGCCTCTGAGCACATGAAAGTTTTGATGAGCATTCTAGACCCTAACTGTAACAGCCTACTTTTCACACACTAAGAAAATATTTATATTTCTAAGAAAATAATGTAGAAATTTTCTGTCCTACAAAACTCTAGTCCAATTTACACAGAAATATTTAAAGGTCCTTGTAGGAATTTTCAGTATGTTTGGTGAAGATAAACTTTGCTGTCTAAGAATAAGCATTGCAGTGTGAAGAGCATGGTTTTATACTACTCAGTTTCCCTGTTTCATATTGTAGATATTCCAAAGCGAAGAAAATAAAGTTAACATGAGAAACATTACTTTCTATCATAAATGTTGCACATAGTACAAACATGTACTTTCCTAATGTAAATTGGGTGTTAGGTCATGAACTCAATGTTTTCCTAGAAAGAATCAAAAAGAATAAAGAGGAAGTGCAGGGGTTCCACAGGGAACACCCACCACTGACCCAAAATCTCACCTCTTGAAGTTTCTGCCACCTCCTAGTAACACAAAGTTGAGGACCAAACCTTTAATATATGGACCTTTGTGGAACATAGCAGGTCCAAACTATAGCACTGAGGTGGCTCCTGTTTACCTGAAAACCTTATAGCTATGTAGCATTGGAAAGCCTTTCTGAATTGCTGTTTGTCTGTGAAATCAGATGATGATTCCATATTGCATATGCTTCACTGAAATTAAATTATATACTCCCCATGGGTCTTGCTGTGTAATTTTTGGAAGATAGGAAATGCACACTTAGTGACTCTGGCTGTTACTCTACAAATAGTAGGAATAGAGATTGACTGAATCTGACTGGTTTCTGCTTCAAGAGCTTTCATGACAAGGTCATCAGTTCACAGAGTGGCATTTACTCTTCTCCCCCACAATGGCAGGTCATAAAATATAAAAAGTTTTTTAAAAAAATCCATATTTACAAAATAGTTTTCACCCATCTCTTTCTTAAACAGACTCAAAATTATTTAGCATCGGTGGACAAGGGATCTAGTTAACAGATTACTGCTTTTCAGACAAATTTCCAGAAATTATTGGCAATATGATTATAAATCTACTGAACTGAATAAAACCCCATAAGGTCAACATTGAACTTAACCATTGAACTTGATTCGGTTCTCATTCAATTCAGGTTGCAATCAGAATCTTGGAAAGAATTAAGTTTGTGAACTGAGGTGCCATGGTATGTTCAGGATCACTGCACAATTTAAAGACAGAAAGCCATTTCTTAGTTCTAGCAAGGGTGTAACTTTATTGTTTATCTTTTTTATTGATTAGTTACTTTTTAATTACTTGTATAGATTTAGATAAGGAAAAATCAGCTGTATTTCTCATGTAGCCATTTGTGTGCATGTGTTTACTCACTTCAGAGCAGGGTAACTACTAAGAGTGTGGGTGCCTTGGAGCATTGACCTCTACTGTCCTGCTTTTTTGGGGAAAGACATGTGACAAATTGATGGAAAGACTGGATGGATCAAAAGACTTGGTAAAATAATGGATGAGCAATTAGGCACAACACCTACTTAGAAATAAATTGCCTTCAAGCAGATGTGAGTTGTAAAAAAAAGTACCAGGCACAGTGAATTGTGTTTCCTCTATCCATTATGAGAAATATACACACATGTACAGTGCATAGTGTACAATTTCATATACTAAATCAATTAATATCACAGTATCACTATAAGGCATGGGACAGACAATTATTACTTATTTTTAAATGGAGGTGATAGACCCACAGGTTGGAAGATTTGTACAATGCAAATGTTCATGTAATTCATGTAAAATGGCGGTAAAGTACAAATGTGTGATACATGACGATGCTTTGGTCAATGATGGACCACAATAACAATGGTTCTGTAAGATCATAATGGAGCTGAAAAATACCTTTCACTTAGTGATAGCCTTCATACCATCATAGCACAGACCACCGTAGTCCTCACATGTCTGTGGTGATACTCTCGTAAGCAAACCAACTATATACTTAGTCATAAAACCGTACAACACCCAATAATCTAAAGTACAAAATACTTGGTAATATACAATTGTGTGACAGGATATTTTTATCATTATTTTAAAATGTACTACTTTTTAAAAATTTACTATGAAACAGTATATCTTGTTACATTGACAGGAACTTCATACATCTTACCCTTCTCTCCTCTTTGGATTGTATCAAAAACCATACTCTGTGATTGCATTGTGCTGTCTAGCTTGGTAGAAATGTACCCTATGGTGTTTACAAGAAAAAGTCACTTAACATATTTCTCAGAACATATCCTGTAGTTAAATTGTACATGACTATATATAACTTTATATCTACATATTGAGTGATACATTAAGACATTCATAATGGATGTGTAGTATACATTTGTGTATGTGAAAGATTATGTATGTTAAGAATTTATTCTACTTTTATGTTCATGATTCTGTCTGAAGAGAAAATGACAGGTTTAAAAAAACCTACTACTTTCATTTTATTGAAAAATTCAGAAGGTTACTACTGAAGGCTGTAGGTGAGATATTAAGCATGAGATTTAAATATAAATTTTTTAAGTCGAATTTATTATCATTGACAATTTACTATGTTAAAATTTAAAACAACCTCTTTAGTCTAGTTACATACTACCGTTTAGAGACCAGGGTTAAATAAAATGAGGCTGAAGTGACAGGGTGAACATTCTATTTATTTTTCTATAGAAGCTTCTCATTATCTAAGAATATCATAATGAGCCAGACATAGTTCTACTAGAAAAGCATAACTTCCAAGAGGGATATGGAATACACTGTGCTAAAATCTGGTAAACATGGAAGCTAACTGGGCAGTCTACACAGGCCTCAGTATCCACAGCTGAGATTTAGATCACCACAGGTCCATAAGGCTTCCAGCTGGAAAGTCAAGTTGCACGTGGATGAGCACAAAGACAAGCTGAGAGCCAGATATTGTTGGAACCAGATAAAACTATCTAGGTGTAGCTGGAACCCATGAGGACAACTAGAATTCTCAAGCCGATGACTGTCACCACCTTCGATTTTGATTGCTTGAGTGACATGCAAGAGAAGGTGACATCCTTCCTGAGGAATCTATTGATACAATTGCCCCAGGATTAGAGTTCAAAGGAGATGCAGCCAGAGGAGCTGTGGGAGCTGGGTGCTGATCCATGACAAGAACTGAGCCAGCACATCAGTGGCAATAACTGTGAGCAGCTGTGGTACCCAGAGCTGAGCCCAGTGACTGTCAAAACACGCACGCGTGCACACACACACACACACACACACACACACACACACACGAGTGCATGCACGAGAGAGAGAGAGAGAGAGAGAGAGAGAGAGAGAGAGAAAGAAAATTGAGATCTATTGCTTTACTTTCATCTTCCAAACTTTTTGTATAATATCCTTTGCACCCAGTGATATTTTGGACACATAGAGAGAAAGGAATTTTGGAGAAAGTAGATTAAGCTTGGCTTTATTGACATAATAGTTACTAGAAGTGGTACCAGAGAAATGAAATTGAATAAAATCTACTTTAAATATAGACAAATATTTCATTGATTTTTAGGGGTAAAAAATGGGATTGAGGCTTTATCTTGAAAAATAAAACTAGAATTTATAAAAATGACTATGATTTATCTCATTTAATAGAATTTAAGTTTTAACTTCACACATATGATAATTTCTTAAAATGTCAAAAATTTTGTCAAATGTTGGTGTCATTTTTTCTTATATAATTTTTCAACAGCAACATAGATACCACAAGATGTTATTCTTTGTTCTCATTTATCACTAAAATCATACTTTGTGAGCATCTACAAGTTTTCACATATTTCCTCAAGGAACTCCCTTAACCTTTTGAAGTTCAAAGCATTCTTATTTGAATGAGTTACAGTGTCTCTGACTACAATAATTTTCATTTTTTAAAAAATATTCTAATTCCTACATCAACAATGTATTTGCCTATAATTGATTAATTCTTTATATGTATCTTCAGTGATTTTATAATACCTTGATTCTTGTACAAGATTTATAATCATTTACTGTATTTAGTAGGATGACCTACAAAGAAGTCATCTAAGAGGTCTAAGAGTTACAGACACAGTAACAAGCTGGGAAGAATAATTGGCTCAGTTAATTTTATAACAAGTTATAAGTGAATACTGTATAATTATCATTTTACTCTTACATAATAGCTCTAAAGCCTGGGATCAGATAAATTTTCTGAAAATGAAGATTTTCTGGAACTATTTAGTAAGCAGGAAAACATATTTCCAATAAATTTCCAAGGAAGGCAATGTGATTCTTTCCTGCATTTGCAGTTCATTTTAAATAAAATTCCTCAGATCCAGAGAAACTTTCAACTGTATTTTCCTTAATTTGCTTATATTAGTGTAGAGGTTTCCCTATCTATAGCTTTTCCTGGTAATGGTAAAAACCTATTTACTAATTCCAAGATTCAAATATTATGGCCCTGACAGTGGTTTACTTTGTACATTATTCAGTTTCTTAAATAAGCTATGAAATTATTCGTTTGTAATATCTATAATGTAACTCACCATATAGTTTTTAAAAAGGATTTTTTTTGTCATTACATGACTTATCTTACAAAGTAACAAGGTAATTATTATACATAAGCTTTTGTTTTCTAAATCACTGAGCACTTTTTATTTTCTGGAAATGATGCAAATTTATGGCATTTCAAATAGATATCCAATCTATTAACATTTAACTGGAATCATTCTTGGAAATTTGAAAGACCTCTTGACTTGCAACTGTTGGGCTTTAATCAAAGAGAAAAATGGTTTCTGCTATAGTTTGCATCTTGAATGTCCCCAAAGGTCCAAATATTAAAGAATTGGCCCCTGCAGTGGTGTTACTGGGGAGTGGTGGCAAATTTAAGAGATGAGGATGGTGAGGGGTTTTCAGATATTGGAGCTTGCCCTTTGTATTAGTCATTTTCCCATAGATGGGACAAAACACATCACACCTCCATTTAAAGGAGGAGAGGTATATATTGGTTCACTGTTTTCAGATGATTCAGTCAGTGGTTGGTTGGCTCCAAGGAAAAAAAGGCATGCTGGAAAGGCATGGCAAAGGAAAGCAGCTCAACCCATGGCAGGCGGGAAACAGAAAGTAAGGGGAGGAGCAAGAGAAAAAAGTAGACCCTTCCAGGTCACAACCCCAGAGAACTGCCTGTTCCAACCAGGTTCTCCTCCTAACATCACCTCAGCCATGAACTCATTAATGGTTTAATCCACTGATGAACACAGTGCCCCATGATCCAGTCACTTTCCAAAAGCCTCATTTATGACCCCAGCAGACTTTGAAGAGGGGGGAATTTTAGGCCTAAACCAAAACACCTTTGAAGAGGACAGTGCAACCCCATGCCCTTCTTTTTTTTCTTTTTTTCTTTCTAGACAAGAGGAGAATGGTTGTGATTAACCACAAATTCCCAACATCAGGTGTCATCTCTCCACAAGCCTTAAAAGTAAAGGGGCCAAGTGTTCATACACTTAAACCTCTAAACTTGTGATCCCAGATAAACCTGTTCTCTCTTTTTACAAGTTAATTTATTATCTCAGCAATTTGTAACAACAGTAGAAATCCAATAGACTCACTTTTAAGAGCTCCAAAATATAAACTGTAAAAATAAGAGAAGGTTGTAAGAATGCGAGATAAGTTTATACTATAAGTTACCAAAAAAAGCATGATTACTTTCTGCAAAATATCTTTTTTTGTTGTTGTTTTCTTTGAGACAAGTTTTCACTATATACTCCAAGTTGGCCTTGAACTCACTATGTAGCACAGGCTGACCTCGAACTCAGTGATCCTCCTGCCTCAACCTCTCAAGTGTTGAGATTACAGGAATATGTGCCACATCCAAAACTTTCTGCAAAATGATAAAAAGAAACAGGGTATTCAAAGAGGATGAGATATGAAGGTAGATGCTCGTGAATGCCTAAGAGAAGGAGCACTATAATAATGAATGCCTAAGTAAGGAGCCCTCATGAATACACTGGGGAAAAGGCATTCCATTGCATTAGAACTAACATGGAAGATGACCAAACTCTCATAAACACATGAGTCCATTCTGACGTTGAGTAATCATAATATCCTTGTAGCAACACAACAGGAATGACTGTTAGTGAGTCCATGAGTTGAAGATAGTCTAAAAACTCTCAATCGGGTGTGAGAAAATAGAAGGTCTGGGCCATGCTGCTAGGAGTCTGGAAGGACACGGGCTAAACTTCTAGACTAAGCATGAGCGGACACCTTGAGGCCACAGGATCACAGCACATGGAGCTGAGGTGAGGATGATGGCACAGTCCCTTGCTCTGCCTCTAAAAGTTTAGACTTGCTTACAGAGTATGAAAGAGGGAGGCAGGGACCAGGATAACATTTAGGTTGAACTGAATATTTATCCCAATGTGACTGAGTTTTAAGCAAGAGGTGATCAATACATTTGAATTATATACAGTTATTTTAGTAATCCATTCAAATGTTAACTCATGAACTGTATTTCTAGTTACTGAAAAACAACGTTCTATAATTACCAATGTTGTCTATAAACTTCACTGACATGATATGTTGATTTTACTCATTAGTCACTTAGGAATATATCTAAGATAAATGCATGCTCATACCAGTGAGCAAAGATTTGTGTATAAAATGGAAATACAGCTTTTCCTTTAACTGTAAAATGCTGAAAGTAATCCAAATGTCCATTAACAGGGATTTGTAAAAATGAATTGTAGTACAACCATTGGAGTAACAGGCACCTGTCAAAAATTAATGCTCAGAAATTTGCATTTTGATGGACTTTATTAAGATTTAACTGAGAAAATTTAGCAAGTTAAAATGAGAATGTAAAAGTTTGGTGACAAATTCCTAAGGTGTTTAACACTTCTTGTATTCATTATAAAGTGAATTGTTGCTACCAAATACTGGATCAGAATTTTCACATTCAAATTTTTTATTCTGTTTAGGATATCTGCTTAAATAAGCATCTTTCAAATATATGCCACATTGAGCAGTGTTTATTCTATTTATTTATTTATTTATTTATTTATTTGGCTTTTTGAGATAAGGTCTCACTATGTAGTCCACGCTGGCCTCAAAATCACCAAGTAGCCCAGGCTGGCCTGAATCTTACGTTCCTCCTGCTTCAGCTTCCAAAGCGCAGTGACTGTAGCCTACCCCACTACATCTGGGAAGAGTATGTTTTAAATATACCAACCTACTTGAAATATCTACTTCAGTCTGAAAGTTTTACGAACAATGAATATATAAGCTTAGCTAGCTATTTCTCCTTTATTTGAGTAATAGCAAGGATAGCGTTAAGATGTTCTTATTCACAGGGTTACTGTGAGATATCGGTTGGATTTATATAACTAAATTACATGTAAATCCCCTAAAACTTGGGGCATGAAGGTTTCTGTTTAATTAAACATTTGATTGTACTCATTTACCACAAAAACATACATGGTTTTCAACTTTAAAGTATTTGAAAACAAATTAAAAAATTAAATGCACTAAAAACAAAACGCAGAATAGAAGACAACTTAATTTTTATTCATTTGCACGATCTTATTGTTTCAGTCACTGAAGAAAACAGATACCAAAGAGAGAGGCATGACACATAAACAAAACCATTTAGCTTCCTTGAATTTATCCACTGCATTAGTCTGCTCACATTTCTGTAACAGAATAACACAGGCAGGATTAAATAAGAGGAATTTATTTCCCACAGCTCTGAAGGTAGCTAAATTCAGGATTGAGGTGTTTGGATAATGGCTCCCTAGCGAGGGCCTTGTTCCTGCCTTGCAGCTGGCCAAGTTCATGTTGCGGATTCCTCTGGTGGTGGTGGTGGTGGTGGTGGCGGCAGGGCGGAGAGGAGAGAACAATAATTCCACCCATTATGGAGGCCCCTACCCTTGTGACCTTATCGCAACCTAATTACCACCCAAATACTCCACTTTCAAATAGTATCTCATTGCATTGAGGAAACGTCAACCACAAGGGGGAACGTATTTTGTAGCCTAAATTCACACATAGCTATTTGCAGTGCTGTTTTGCCTCCGCTCTCCCGATTCTTGGTTGGTAAACTCCCTTGCAGACATTTCCCTTCCTTCCTCTTTATAGTTATTTGCCTATAACTTATATCAATCCTACCAGATTGTAAATTCACTGAATGGTAAATTCATATTTAACATATATGATGACAACTATTTTATCTTTAAAAATAAATTATAGATTCAGGAGATCTAGTGTGGTTTTAAATTTTTTAGCTCCTATGAATTCAATTGTACAGAATTTATTTACTGCAGTATTTTACTACTATATTTTATCCTTATTACTTCTTTCGTGTTAAAATTTTATAGTTTTTGTATTAATTAAATTTTGAGCAATAGCATTAATTATACTACATTTTATATATGGATATATAGTCGTATTGTTGCTAGTCACTAGTGTTGTAACAAAGACAATGAACTTTCTTGTATATGGTTTTGGCTATATTATTTTTCATTAAATTTTAACCCATGTAGAAGGCATATGGAACATGACAGTGCCATAGACTATGTCTCTATGGTTTACTCATTGGACATATGCTTTACATACAAAACGTTATTTCAATTTGCCATATGTGATCCATATTTAAATGTGGAAATGGAGCCTCACAGGAGATGTATCAAAATAGCATATGCAAACATTTACTATTTATGCCAGTAAGTGGATCTTTAGTAGAAAACTCAACAACTACCATATGCAGCAGCTGTTACTCAGTGGACCAAAAATAACGGCCTGGAACAATGCAGACTACAGTTTCAGCATATTTGAACCCCATCCACCTAGCAAATACTTACTTTCTGAAATTCATTCAGATGCCTGAAGGGCTCTTCTTTTGCAATTAACCATTGTAACTGTTCTAACTTAGACATGCTACTGAGGGAGAAACCCTCCAAGAAAGTTTCCTGAGCTATCAGGTAATTGTCAGTGGGGGGAAAATGTGTAAACAGATTGTTTCTTTCCCAGAATGATTTTTCAATTTAACAAAATATTTTAATAAGCATTTGGATGGCAGCTGTGGCTCAGACACTACCTTTTACTACATAAGAATATTAAATAGTTTATTAATTAGATGCCTCTGAAATTTCACAAAAGGGCTGTTTTCTGTGTTGAGCATTTTTTTATGCTTAGATATTTTGGTCTGCTGAGATATTCAACACTACTACTTGTTGGAAGACAGTTGAAGCCAGATGTGCTGGAAGTTAATTTTTGATGCATTACTACATTACTACAATGATGCAGGAAACTGACCAATGCCATAGTGGCAGTGGGAAAGCAATCTTCGGGAAATAAAGTCACTGGCTTTGAACTTCACCTCTATTACATATTGTTAGGTAAAGCCTGGTGTTAGTGAGCTTCATGTCACTGTAAAAATATAACTGAGATAATCATCTTCTAAAGAGCTAAGTTTTATTCTGGCTCACATATTTTAAGGTTTTCATTTGTAGTCAGTTTGCCCCCATTGCTTTGGGGCCTGTAGTGCAACAAATATGGTGAAGAGCAGTAGCAGAGTTCATGGCCTATAACCAAAAGGGAGAAAGGGACAAGGGTTCCCTAGTTATTTTCAAGAGCACATTCTAGTGACCAGAAGTCCTCCTGCTAGTCCCCATCTCTTAAAGCTTCCACTATTTCTCAAGAACTCCAAGAACAAGACTATAGCAAATGAGCCATTGAATAGACGTCAGTTTCATCTTATAAAATATGGTTTTGCCATCATACTGCATCAGAGTTTATGTGGATACATTTTACTTCTGATTATTTCAAACGATTACTGTGGTGACAAATGCACAATGACAACTACTATTACTACTCTCTTGTGTATTCTATTCATAATATGTGTCAGAAGTTGAGACACAACTTCAATCATTGTGTTATTTAGTGTGCAAACCAACCTATATCAACATGTAACCCTCCACAACATGTAAGCCACTGGGCTTAACCCAAAACCCTCTTATGGAGTGGGAGTGGGTCAGGAGAACTGAATGAGAAGATCTTTATTATGCTGCAACTTGGAGATTCAAGATGACTTATTTTGTGATACAACTATTTCCATATGTGACTCCCAGGTCCATATATGGAGGACAAAGATTTGAGAGTTACCGTCTCTTCTTAAACACTTTAACCCAGAAGTGACCCAAAAGAGTACTCTAACTATAACTATCACGTGATTCCTTTAAATATAAGGGACATAACTTGTAGGGGAGTTGTGGAATATCAGGGGAACTGCTGTCATATTTGCCTTAGATAGCATGATTTTTACCTGTTTTATAAGGGAAGAAATTAATGCCAGTGGTATCAGGTAAACTTCTTAAGTCACACAACTTGCTAGTAGCAACATTTCATAAGTCAGATTTACAGTGTTTCTCTTGACTATGACCTTTAATGAGTATTTTCATGACTTATTAACACATATTATGGCATCATAATAGGCAATAAACATTATTTTTAGAAAATTCCTCTTTAGTTAATGAGCTTTTGGTGTGATGTTGAAGTTTCATTCCATAAATTTTAGAGGTTAATATTCATATTACTCAGGTATGTTTGTGACATAAATTACTTTAAATATGAAAACATAAATAAAAATTTAAAAATAAAGCTTGGATATACTGGAGAAATATACATGTGTTTGAAGTAAATGGAATATAAGTCTACCTTTTATGAGTATTTAAAAATACTGATGAAAATAGGAAAGAACAACTTTTTATTATCATTTATATAAGAGGAACCCAACGGTTTTTGGTATCTATTTTTCTTTTTGTCTTTTTTTTCTTTTAGTTTCCTTTTTTATTTTATAGTACTGAGAGTGGAACCCAGGGCCTTACATATGCTAAGCAAATGGTATATCATTAAACTGCATTCTCATCTCATTTTATTATGAGACAGAATTTTGCTAAGTTGCCCAGGTTGGCCTAGAACTTTTGATCCTCCTGCCTTAGCCTCACATGTTGATGGAATTGCAGAAATATGCCACAGTGCTTGACTTGGTTTTTGCCATCTTGATTAGCATCTTTTGTTTCACTGTGCTTCTGGGAAGTGTACATTCGAAACTGGGTAACAAAGTCTTACATTATAAAAGTAGCAAATACATCAACAATAAATGTATCAATATTATTAAAACTACAAAGTGAAACAGCAGATTAAATATTCACAGACATAACTGAAATGTGTAATGTACTACCAGATACAATACATGGCTTAATGATTGGGTGTTGCATATGTTGGTTTGTTATATTTGTACTATTTTTTTAGCTTTTAAAAAAAACCTGCAGGAACATTAGAATTAATCCAATAGACTCTTATAGGATAAACTGGAAAATCATGTTAGTTGACCATATAGTCGTAAACAACCAAAATTGTGTACTGGATCAAGAATCCTTGATTTTATTTTACTATTAGATTACCTCTTCAGATAACACTAAAGTGAGATGCACTTTATATAGCTGTTAATTAATGGATGGCCAAGAACCTTAATGTCATAGGTAAGAAAAATGAAATGTAAGTTATTTAGAGACAAACATTTGTTTGCCCATAATGATTTGGAGGGCATGTAGCATATATCTGGTGATAAGAAAAAGGAGCACCATTATCACACTGATTTAAAAGATTTCCTGAAAATTTTGATTAACACGTAATAATTGCACGTTTATGAGGAAGAGTATGATACATCATTATTTGTATATAATTTATGCTGATCAAATCAGAGTAATTAATATTTCTGTCTCCTTATCAGTTCTTTGCATTTGGAGACTTTGCATTCCTTTCTCCCAGTTACTCATAAAATATATAATAGGTTATTGTGTACTATAGTTACCCGAGTGTGCTGTAACACACTGCATCATATTACTTTCACCTAATTGTGTTTTGCTACCCATTATCCAATTTTCCTTTATCCTCATTTTCTCCATTCTCTTCCCAGATTTTAGTGATGACTATTTTATATCTGGATACTCTGTTCTTTAGCATCTATGTATGAATTAAAATATGCAGTATTTGTCTTTTTGTGTTTGACTTATTTCTCTCTGACTGGATGACTTCACATTCTTACAAGTATGAAATAATTCTGTTGTAATCTATAAGTACATACAAATAAAATAGTAATTCATAATAAATAAATACTTATTCCAGCAAACAAAGAAGCATCAATTATTATTGGTGAGTATTGGTTGTCATTATTTGAGCAAAGTATATTAGAAGATCAGGTTGAACAATTAGTCACTTTGGAGAGAATAAAAAGTGCCCAGAAATTTGAGGTACTCAAAAGTTTGGAACAGTTAATGCTTCTAGATGCCAAACAGAAAATCAGATAGAGAAAAACATTCTGAGTGACAAATGTCCATTTAGACTCAGCCTTAGAGCAAAGTTCATTTTGGACTGTGCTCTCCAATTAAACCCGAAGACCTTCAGACGGTCAATGTTTATTTGTAAGAGAGAGACATGTGGGAAAGAAGCACGAAAAAGCAAGCAAACCAGAATACACACATACATACATACAAACAAATTACTTCTCGTAGAATAACTGTGTTTGTCTATGAGAACATGGAATTCACCACAAACGAATAAATGAGATGTTTACTAGGATACTGCATTTTCCAAAACCCCATGATCCCCAGACTGAAAAATAGACCTGACTTCTAGAGGTTTAGGTGAGCAGAAAGCAAATGGGGGAACCTGAGCAGCTGTGGAGAGGGATACTTCTTTTTATCATCCAGCTCAGATGTGACCAAACATAAAAGCAAATGTTGAAAAGACAAAAACAAAAACAGAAGCAGAGCCAGAAGATGCTTAGAACAATGGCAGTCCCTTACAACACCCTGTGCTGGTTCCAAGAAAGCAAAATCAGAATTTGATTAAGCAACTGACCCTATAGCCAGGGCAAAGGTGTCCAGGAGGATTTTATCACTCCGTGTACCAATTGCGTTGTTTTGCCTCTCTTTTTTTTCTTTTCCAAAAAGTGTTATTATGACTATTTGTCTGATGTTTAGGTGTGTGTAGGTGTATGAACACATGCATGTGGTGAGTTCTGATGTTTTGTCCTTTCATTCAAAGGTGGCTGATTCATGAGAAGCTATATCATCAGGTCCTGGGGTGCTGGATGTTGTTTCATCTTGAAATTGCAGAAGTTGATTCACCTGCAGAGACCAGATAGGACTTGGGAAAGAGAAGAATGAATTCTACATGGGGTGGAAAGTAAGTTGGATAGTTGATGAACTATGATAGTTTTAACTATTTGCTAAGTAAATCCCATTTTCTTTTCCTTAGGACAAATGTGAAGTCTTTATTTTCTGCAATGCATTGCACCTAGTTGTGGTCATAGGACTCAGTTTGTACTGAAAGAATGCAATCAGAAGAGATGTTTATCATTCCCAAACATGGACCATAAAAATTCTGGTGTAATTCCAATCTTTTGCCCTCTATCTGCCTATGAAGAAAGTCAACCCACTTGAAGAGCTAGCAAAGACTAAGTAGAAGATGGAAAAATTCTAGAAGCAGAAGTCCTAGGAAAAAATGCTTGGAGAAGATCCCTATTCCCTTTCCAATAACATGCCTGCACATGGGAGAGAAATAAACCTCTGTTGTTAAAACATGGACACCTCATTTTTCACTTATAATAGCATCTTGTATGATCTCACATCTGTTCCTTAGTTCAAATTAACTGCATTTTAAAATGATGTGTTTACAATTTTTTTAATACAGCAGAAAGAGGCTGCTTTTCTCCAAAAGAAAACAAAAACAAAAATAAACAAAAAACTCCAAAACATGCAACTGAAGTTGAGAGGCTGTGAATTCCCCCAGGTTATAGTCAAATTTATTTCTGTGAAATTATAAAATATAGTTTTGGAAATTTTGGTGAGTTAGGAAAAGTAAGAAAAGATAACCGTAACAAATTCACCTGTATATATTTTGTAATTATCAATGTGCTTGAGGAATAGATTTCTGATACTGCCAGATATGTTTAAGGGTGATCAGATTTATAATGTATACAGATTTTGCTAGTGACATTCTATTACTGGTATTTATTTTAATGCTATTCATAATGAGGTCATCTTCAGTAATAAGGGAGAATTGTCTCAGTACTCAATACTTTTGCTTCTCTTAACAGGGATAACTTTATGTCCTTTTTCTCCAAACTCAGACCACATCAAGCTAAAAATAAAATCGTACCTATTAAAAATGATTTCCAACCCTCCTTAGCGGGAGTTCTCCTTAACTGAAAAGCAGGAGCCAAGCTGTCCAACAGGTTCCTCCTTAATGCTTTTTTGACCACCGCCAAGTTCCCTTAAATCCTCATGCACTAAAGACTAAGGCATTTTTAAAAATTATGATCTTTTGTAACTCAACTCAGCCCAGTCATTGAAATATTCTCTCTACTTCTGACTACGTTATTTCAGTTAATACTTGTCTTATAATTACCCTGAGTGGAAACACGATAGTAGTCATCTTATTACCTCATTCTCCTTAAACCCATCCATTGATTTCCAAATTACAGGTATTCTAAGCATAAAGGCTTCACATCTTTAACCTTCCTTTTGTTCATGCTGCCTACACCTCAGTTCCTCATTACATCTCACTTTCCTTACTATAATAACATAGTAATTGGCTTCTGACTTCCATCTCTCTCCATTGTAAGCCATCCTGCACACTGCTGGAAGATTA
>RJWT010029061.1:0-15040 GCA_004365215.1 Cuniculus paca | reverse complement strand
ACCCATCCCTGCTCCTAGCCCACAGCCTCATCCTTGGAAATGAGGGGTCAGGGGATAGGAAGTGAGGAAGAATCTTTGCAGTTGCACACAGGAATATGCAAACTATTCATCTGAAGCCCTCCTCATACAGCAGGTCTCCTGCTTCCAATTAAAAAAAAAAGTAGATGAACATCATTCTCAGAAAATATTCAAAAAGTGAGAAGGCCGTACAGATAATAAGGATTTTCACTTTTCCTTTTTTGCTATTAGAGTTTGTTAATTCAGTGAAAAGAAAGTTTTGTGCCATTATCTGCTTGTTTCTTCTTTGTAAGAATCTTTTGTGTCTATGTCTTGTACTCTGAGTAACTACCTTGAGACAATGATACACAGTGTATTAAATATTTTCATTGTCTTATCATTTTGTTAGGAAATTTTGTGTTTTTCATAAAATAAAAAAGAGAAAGATGGATGCCATTCTATTAGAATAAAACAAATGGATCAGAAGCTCAGCTAACTATAATCCTCACCGTATCACATGATTTCCTGCTTTTGGTTCTTTTGAAATGAGAACTGTGTAGGAAAATAATCACCTAGTTACATCTTCACCTACCCTGCTTAACACTTACTGTGTGTAGAGGATTTTGTCAGAGATGGTGTTCCCTGAAGGTTCCTGGATCCTACCCTGGGGACAATGTGCAAGTGTCATGCAACATGATGCCTGTCTGAATCTCCAGCCCTGGATTCTGCTCTTCTGCGCAAGGCACATGCATGACCTTAGTGTGCAAAGACTCAATTTGTGATCATCAAAATCTGCTTGCTTTCATTAGCAACTGAATTCAATCCTCAGTTCTGGGAGGACATATTTCAAATTGTCAACAATGGTCGTCAGAATGCTGACCAGTGATGCAAGGGAATAGGATGTAGAATGAAGAAGTACTTTCTTTTTACCCTACCCTGTACTATACTGCTTCTTTCTCTTTTTTTTTAAAAATAAAGAATATGTTTACAGACTCCTTCAAACATTAAAATAAATTAACAAATGACCAAAAAGGAAGAGAAAGTGAAGGTTTTTCAACAGCTCTCAGGCTCAGCAGGATTTGTGACAGAGGTGAGTGGGAAGGCACCCACTCTTCACAGCCACAGACTGACCTAGAATAGATCCAGATATCCTCAGAGTTAACCTCCCCAGATTGGGCACAGCTCACTCCCTCTGGCTGGTCTCTTCCACTTTCTTCCCCAAAGATCAAGAGTCTCCAACTTGTTCCTCTCCTGACACACTTAAGCCCTGGCATGCCCTCCAGACTGGGCATATGCCTGCAAGCTCATTTCACCCGGGTGACACCCTCACCTGAGATGTCCTTAAGACACACAGTGTTATTGTCCTGATTCCAGCCCTCTGTAAGCAGTATCCTGTTAAAAACAGGAAGGCCCCAGAGTGAAAGCCTGAACAGCTGAGAGAAGCCACTTTTAGGTCTGATTCTGACCAATCCATTCATAGGAACAGCCCTTGCCTCATTTTCTGCCCTGTCAGCAACACAGAAAACCAGTTCCTGGTAGCTAGAATGACTGCCAATCTCACCGCCACCACCACCAACCCATGTACCTCATTCATCACTGGCAGCACCACTTACCTGCAGATGTAATTGGTTTTGCAAGAGTCCTGCAAATTCAAGCAGTTAGGCTTCTCGCGCTCTTCGTAGGAGCACACAGGCACAATGGTCTGCCGCCGCCGCTCCGTGCAGGCAATATCCCGGCAGGAGCAGAAGAGCATTCCATAGCTGTGCTTGGCCGGAACCTTGTCAAAGAACTGCCGGAGGGCCTTGTGGCACTTGCGGCGGTTGCAGACATCGTTGGACATGCTGGTGGTGCATGGGGTGATGTATGCAGACCTGTACTTCTTGCAGGTGTCATCAAGGTTGCAAGCCTTGGCTGCATCCAGGCAGTTGTTCCCTTTAGGAATGTGCTCCACTGCAAAGCAGAGAAAGACAGGTGTGATAACCATGCTCGGCTCTGGGTCTGCTCAGACCTACTGTCTTCACTGGGATCTTGCCATCCACCTGGCCATGCAGACAACTCTAGAACCTGAGGAATTCTGAAGCTAATTACTTAATGATTTTAACAAGGAGAACATGTCTGGAGTGCAAACCGAGGGACACAGAGGCACACAAGTCCGTATATTCCCAGAGATGTGTAAGGGCAATGGAGTGAGGCCAAAGGAACTCAGGCACCTGCACAGCTCCAGCAAACAGGCAAAAGGAAAATGTTTCCAGCTCCTGCTTGGTAAACTGAAATTAGGATCAAAGAAAACAGCAACAAATTATATACTTGTTCATGATACAGTATATAAAATGATATGCTGAATGCAAGTATAATTGCCATGCAATCCTCCAGGAATATAATTATGTAATAAATGCATATAGTACATGCTAATTACTATATGATTACACAGTAATTACATGGTTATTTGAGCGCAGAAGACAAAATATTATGCCACCCTCTCTAAACAGAAAGAAGCAACTAAGAGGAAGCTGTATTTAAGTTTCAGTTCCCAGTCCATTGGAAGAAAACCAGGGAAAAAAAAATCACATAAAAATTTGTAAACCTCAATTACCACTTAACTCACCAAATACAAATGTTAGCTCTAGAACCACTGAAGTTTTTGATTAGAAAAATTCGCTTAAGATTTTGGATGGAATTTCAATGGGTGACAAACCACAGGCTTTAGGATCTAACGAAACATATGCTGCCTTCTTGTGCCACCAAAGAAACCAGTGCTGCCTTGCAGGGCTGCCCCTGCGCTGTCCAGACAGAGTAGGGGGAGCCAGGGTCCACCAAGTGCCTGGGCATCCTGGCCAGAGACTCATCTAGTGGGAAAAAATACAAATGAGTAGACAAAGACAATTAAGATCCTCACCTAGAGGTGTTTGTGTAAGGAGAAGGGAGTGATGAAAAAACCTTCCAGAGCGAACTGACAAAGTGACCCTGGAAGACGGATAGCAAGTAAACCAGTGAGGACAGGGAGGTAGCAGATGAGCACCATGCAACTGTGGGACTGCAACTCCCAAAAAGTTCCTGTTTAGACCTCAACTCCTCTATAGATTCCATGACTTCTTTTCCTTCTATTTATGCACTCCCAGTTGATGAAAGCATTTGGGAAATTACAGGAGGATACAGAATTGACAAGACAGAGGAGGGCCCACCCAGACTGGGTGAGACTGAAAAGGCAGCAGATTTACTATACATCTAAAGGGAATGTAGAACATTATTCTGCTTGGAAAAAGATGGAACTCTGACAATATAGATAAATCCTGAAGACCCTAGGCAAAGTGAAATAAGCCAGTCACAGAAGGACAAATGCTGCATGATTGTACTTCTAAGAGAAATCTAAAATATACAAACTCATAGGGTCAGAGAGTAGAAGATGCTTGCTGGATAGGGGTAGAGGGGTGGCCAACTGCTTTTCAAAGAGAAAGTGGTGGATGACTAGTTGCAACAATGCCAAATTGAATAAATTCTAGTGATCTGTTGTACAACATCCTATCTGTAGTTGTCAACACTGTATTGTGGGTTTACAGTTTTGTTAAGAGGGTAGATCACATGTTGAATGCTATTAAAATTTCATTTTATAAATAGAAAAATGAAGAGCACACAAAATCAGTCCTACATTTCGAGGAAAGCAAAACTCCCTATTCTATTGAAAATGTGCCTTGCTTTAAAAAACCTCACAAAATTGAAACAACATTGTGCCCTGGCACTACAAGCCATGTTTCACTGTGCCCAAGATTCAGCTCTGGGCCTGCCTGTGACACCTGAATTCAACACAATGAACACACAAGGCGAGATGGTAAAGGAGACATCCGCCTTCTTGCGTGAGCATTGAGGGTGAGCAGCATTGGCACAGCAGCTCTGGGGGTTCTGGGAGCACACCTGCTCAGTGTCTCCATTGTGCTTTTGCCAAGCCTGCTTCCCTCTGCTGCACCCAGATCTCAGGACTCAAGGGGAGAAGTTGCCATTATTTGTCCTGACATAGATATCAGGTCTCCAAGCCTTGGTGACCCTTCTAGTCACCTCTTCCTTTGAGATTTCTAATGTTGGAGACAGTGCCCAAGGATAATGATTTACAATATATTCTTGAAGGTATATCATTCTCTAGGTTTCTTAACTTTCATTTTTATGGTAACCTAAAAAATTAATAAAACTATATATCACCTAGGTTAGGTCTTCAAGACTGGATATTGTCATGCACATGATTTTGTTAGCTGTATTTATATCTGCACTGGTATCCAATAAACAGCACTTTATAATCTCTAGCTAAAAGAAAAAGAACAGAGCACAGAGGTGGACAGATGCATAAGTGAGGCAGCCAGTGATATATGGAAAAGAGCTCAGGAAGTTCAAATGGAGAAAATGGCACAGAATGAAATCCTCACATGGTACCATGGAACCCAGGCCTGCCAAAGCTGAAGGAACCCATACTGATACCAAGGGCTACATTCAGATCCAATGCATCAATTTAATTTCAGCAAAACAATGTTATCCCTTCCCCAAAATAACGTTATTAGCTTGCATTACATTGTCTTCGAAGTTTGGTTGGTACTTAACGCCTATGCCTTGCTTTTATAGTTATGTAAAAGCAAAGAATAAAAGCTTTTTATGTTTATAAATTTCAAATAACATTGTAAAACAAATAATAAAAGTTAACACAAGGCATTGAGGAAATTTCTTTTTGTCTGGAAGTAATCCATATAATAATACACAAGCTTTAAAAATTGGCCTTGGCTGGGTGTGGTGGTGGATGACTATAAACCTAGCTACTCATGAGTCAGAGGCAGGAGGACAACAATTTCTAAGCTAGCCTGGACAATTTAGCAAGATCTTGGCTCAAATAAAAAAATTAAAAGGTCTGGGGCTGTAGCTTAGTGGAAAAACCCCTGGGTTCAATCCCCAGTACCAGGGAAGAAAAAAATCGGCCTAGTGTATACATATTTTTATTATTAATGTTTGCTATCTGTTTAAAGTTGTGAAAGTTATGCTATCTATGTCTTAACTTTTTATTCTTAATAGTAGCAAAAGAGCAAAAGCAATATTTTAAAGGGAAAGGTGTGTACAAAGTAGAAACAGATTAAACTATGTATGTCTAAACCAACTGCTCAAACTTAACTTCATTTAGCAGTGGGTGTTACTTTGCCTCATTTTCTGATGACTCTGTTTTTATCAATATCCAAGCCCTACCATCTGTTTACCATTATTTCAGTGTCTGTGACAAATTTCAGAATGTAAAACCTGGCATAGTCAGAGGGACAAAAACGATTAATTCATTTTCATCGCACAGGTCAATGTGTGATTGCCCCCCTTTTTTAACCTTGTTCACATAGAATATTTTTATGATCCTCTCAATTTGATATATGAGACAAGCATTATCCAAATGCAAGAACCCAACACAAAAAAAGAAGAAAATAATAGGCTAATATTTCTTGCAAACATGAACACAAAATTCTTCAAGTTTTAGTAAATTATATTTACCAAAATACCATGTTGAGGATAATGCTTTATGGCTATGCTTAACACAAGAATGCAAGATTGCTTTAATATTTAAAAATTAATGCAATTCACCACATTAACAGAATATAAGAGAAAAATTATAAGATTATTTCAGTAGACAAGGGAAAAAAATTGACAAATTTCGACAATCATTCATCATAAAATATATCCAGCAAATGAAAAACAGAAAAGAATTTCCTCCATCTGATAAAAAGGCTGCTGCAAAAAACATTGACTGAAAGGTTCATCTCATGCCAAACTATTAACTCTCTCCCCTTAAAGTTAGGAACAAAAACTGCCCATTCTTACCTTTTACTTTCAATACTGTACTGGAAGTCTTATGGAAAGAAAATAGTGTAGAGATTGGAAAGGAAAAAACTTCCACTAGAATGAATAAATGAATTTGGTAAAGTCAAAGGAAATGAAGTTAATATACAAGAATCAGTTGTACTTTTTGAGTTTAGAAATTTCATTCAATGTTATTTTAATTTAAAACTTGCATGTATTTATGAACTCAAATGTCACATTCTGATATATATGTATTTGACTTTGTGGAATGACTAAACCAAGCTAATTAACATATTCATCACTTTTATATGTTAGCTGCAAAAAATTAGGAAAGTTTAAAATGCAATTCCACTTAAAATAGAGCCAAATAATACAAAATAAAAAACACTTAGGAATTAATCTAGCAAAATACATGCAAGACTTCTATACTGAAAACCAAAAAGCATTGCTGATAAGAATTTTAAAGTATCTAATCAATGGAAATATATACCATGTCCATGGATCAGAAAAGGCAATATAATTAAGATGTAAATTATGTCCAAATCCTAATGTCTTGGAATTGCCAAGTAGGTTCTAAAATTTACATAAAAATGCCAAAAATACAAAATAGCCAGAGCAATTTGAACAAGAATAACAAAATTGAAGGATTTAATACTGACTTCAAGATTTACTATAAATCTGCGGTTACCAAGAGAGTGTGATAAAACACAGACATATAAAAGGTTGAAGGGAGGGGACAGACATGGGGGAAATAAAGAAGAATCAAGATAAATTATGTACAGGTACAAATTATATATGATGAATGTGATATATATATATATATATATATAACCAATAAAGTTAATGTTAAAAAATAGACATAAACAAACTGAACAACGGAATAGAAGACAAAACTTAGAAATATACCCACATTGAATATGTATAATATAGTCTCAAACAAGAAAAGCAGGGCTGGAGTGGTGGTTCAGTATCAGAGTACATGTCCAGCATGTTCAAGGTCCTAGGTTCAATTCCAAGTTATGAAAAAATAGTTAAATATTTCAATATATACGCATATACATGCATGTATATGTATACACACACCTATCCAATAAGCACAGTGAAATTGTTCAACATGACTAATTATGGGTGAAAATACTAAATAAAAACACAATCAGATGCACTACCTGCCAAGTGCCATGGTTACAATTAAAGATAGGCAGCACCAAACTGCTCTGTGAAAAGTGTTGAGCTTCTAGAAGTCTCATAAATTGTTGGTGGGAGTATAAAAGGGCCCAACCACTTTGGGAAAACATTAAGTAGCTTTTTATAAAACTGGACATACATTCACCTTATGATCTAACACTTGTACTCAGAAGTATTTATCCAAGAGAAATGAAAACCTATGTCTACCAAAAAAACCTTGTATATGACCGTCTTAAAAGTATATTGATAATAACCCATGGATCCATGAATAGGAAAATAGCTTAAGAAACCGTGGCCCATGCACACAATGGAATACTACTCGAAAATGAAAATGGAGCAACAATGGACATGCACAGTAGCATAAATGAATCACAAATACATTGTGCTGAGTGGAAAAAATAAACAGCTTATGCAAATAATGAACAGGATATAATCCTACATGAAGTTCTAGAATAGGTAAAACTAATTGATGTTGAAAACAATCAAGAGTAGTTGCTCCTAGAGAATGAGAGTGGAGATTGCCTTGGAAGAAATAAGAGGAACCCTCTGGGTGCTGGCAAGTGTCTGCTTGGCTCTTGTTCTGTTATCTTGACAGAGGTGTGTAGCTAACTTTTGTGCATATGTAAACATTATCTCAAAAGGAACTAGACAAATATTGAACATTGGTTAATGATATGTGTGCTGAAGTCTTTGAGGGAGGTGAACTGATACCTGCATTTTAAGAACAGAGGAATGAATTGAAAACATCATACCACAGTGATACTGCGCATCTGTGTTTATAGCAGCACAATTTGTAACAGCTAACTCTTGGAAACAACCCAAATGTCCATCAATTATGGAATGGATAAAAAAAAGTGATATTTTTATACAATGGATTATTACTCAGCTATGAAGAAGGATAAACTTGAGGCTTTTATAGGTAAATGGATGCAACTTGAGACAATACTCATAAGTGAAAAAAATCAGATTCACATGTAAATATTATATTGTCTCCCTAGTGTAAAAAACCGAAAGAGTAAATAAGATCCAAAGGTATCATAGATCCAAAATGTACAATAGAAAATGAAAGAGAAACTGCTCAAAAGGAAAAAACAACTGGGGTAGGGGAAAGAAGAAAAGAAAGAAGGGAAAGGATTACATATATATAGATATATACTACTATATATATACAATATAGTTAACTATACTACTAATCTCTGTTAGTTCATCAAAAAGAATGGTTTATGGGCTGGAGATTTAGCTTAGCAGTGCAAGCGCTTGCCTGGGAAGTGCAAGGTCGTAAGTTTGATCCCTGGTACAAAAAAAAGAAAAGGAAAAGGAAAAGGTAAAGGAAAAGAAAAAAGAAAAAAGGAAAAGGAAAGGAAAGAAATGGAAAAAGAAATTGCTTTCTGATAAAGAACAGTTTGTGCTTTCGTTTTCAATTGCTTGATCATTTTTTCATGTCTACATCATGTAACCTGAACAACTACTTTGATGATAACAATATACAATATATTAAAACAAAGAACAGAGGAAAGGATAAATGGATGTTCATAAAGCAACAACTTTCAGAGATGGGGACATATCTCAGTGGCAAACCACTTGCCTGGCATATGCAAGGCACTAGGTTCAATCCCTAGCATGGCAAAAAATCATAATAAAAAAAAAAACAACTGCATTCAAATGTTAATGGTAGCATCTCAGTGCTAAAGATGTGCTAACTATAAAATACTTTCTACTTTTCTCTATGTTTATAAACGTTCATTATAAAATATTAGAAAAAAGTAGATTCATGTATACCTTATTATGACTTTGTTTATAAGGTCTCATATGGAGAGAACACAGAAAATAATTCTCAGCCCCTCCCTCTCTTTGCCTCTTCTTGGTTCCTCAAAATTCTACTTCCAGCTTTTCCTGGGGCCCAAGGCTGCATATACTGCAGCAATGAAGTTCATAATAAACACTGCTGAAAACACAAGACATATAGATAAGAGCGGAGCTTCTGTCTGATCCCCTACATCTATGAAATAGATGCCCTCTTGCATAGAATTGCTACTCCAATGACTGCAGGGCAGAGGGACAAGAGGAAAGAACAATGCGATTTACCCAGTAAAGCTGCACAGGGTCTCCATCAGCTCACACTCGCGGGAGGAGAAGGAGCTGGCCTGTGCTTTATTATCTGGGCACAACGTTTTGTTGCCTGTGTGGGAAGGCTTTAGAACAGCTTCACCATAACTTTCAATGCCATCCTCTCCACAGCTCATTTTAGAGCTCAGCATTATGATATTGTTTCCCCCTCCCCTCCAACTCTAATCTCTCTCTCCATCTGCTGTTATTCATTCTTTAACTTGGTAGAATGTCTGGGATGCTGTCTGAATGGGAAGTGTTCTCAGAATGAAGGCTGTTTACTAGAAATCGTTTTCGAGGGGGGCAGGGCATATGCGAGTGGGTTGCACTCAGTTAATGTGTTCCTCTCCAGTGCGGGCCCACACTTTATTACGGAGAACGCCATTTAACCAGCTTTTCATTTCAAAGTTTGACACAACCATAGCGTTACTTTGCAGGTTACAGATTGCTTTCTCTAGCAGCATTCTAAACCTCTCTGTCTGCGATGGCATTTGACTGCAACTTCCTCGTTTTTTTGTGGCGCGAGAGGAATAAAATTCATCAAAAATAGAGGACCACGGAATACAGTCAAGTGCTACCAAAGGAGCAATGGGTTTGGAATCAGGAGATCTGAGTTTTAAATATGGTCCAATCATCTGAGTGTCTTTTTACACCAGCTTTCCCTTGTGAATCTCAGTTTCCCCACTTATGGGACGAGATAGCTAAGGTTCCTTCACACTAAATTTAAGATGCTTTGGTTTGACAGCTATATTACAATTTGCCTTTCCTGATTATAACATCAAATATTTAGGAAAAAATTATGATCAGGGACAGAATAAAATTTGAGCCAGAGGCTCTGTGCACTCTAAGGCACTGGCTTCTCAGCTGTTTGCTGCTCCACGGGGTACATGGACCGGTGATTTCAATCCTGACCTGCAGGCAGAGCAAATGTAAAGGTCCCTTCAACACAGGGAGATGTGGAGATGTCAGGGATAAATTATGCATTAAGAGAAGCTTTCATATTCTAAATTCTTCTGGAGCAAGGGACTGCCTTCATCCCAAATACAATCCTCACACTGTCCCAAATCAAAGAGGCAATCGCCGCCATGGCCAGCAGCGCCTCATTATTTACACTTAGAAATGCCACCATTATTGGCAAACACCAGTGCCAGGAAGCCAGTTGAAATGATTCAGGATGAAACGCAGATGCAAGTAACTAGAAACCCATTTCTACAGATTACGAAGTAGAATCAAGCAGTAAATATAAATATATTAACATCTGCAGGAGATATGACACAGTAAGCAGAAATTTCACAAGATACAATGCGAGTATGTTGCTACAAAGGTTTGCCCATTTTCGGGTATCTTTGTGTCTCTCTTTTTAGGGTTGCAGAATTGAATTCACAACTTGTTCTTTCTTTCTGACTTGATTAATTACCATGTTAATATAACTACTGTTCTCCTAACAGGCTCACTCTAATGTGTTAACTCAGCAAATAAAAAATGATCAAAGGATACCAAGATCTTTCCAGAGGTAGGCAAGCTTTTCTGGAAGCTCCCGTTGACAGTCTGATCTGATATACACATGGATCAGATGGCAAATCTGATCATCTAGGTTATGACCCTTGTAATCGATCCTTGGAGAGCTTGGCCTTTTCCAGCTGAGGTGCTAAAAATTACATTTAAAATGCATGTGTTGGCTGTTTGCAGTGCATTTTGTCATTCACACACAGTTTCAGACCTATTGTATTACACAATGATGAATTTCCTACTAGTTCTGTTTTTTTTTTAAAACCTTACACAACTACATTAAGCCTCAGGCCATACCCAAGTTTCCTCTAGTGCTGACAGCGATGAAATTATTTTGAGTACCTCTGAATTTGGAGATAATTCTTCTGTCTGGTGAAGATAGTCCCAAACATTAACCACAGTCAAGGAGTAGCCTCATCCATTACACTTCCATTGCCTTAATGTACGTACTGTCACCTGTCTACGTCCCACAACCCTGCCACCTTCTATACCTTAAAAAAATTAGCTGTCGCCTATAAGTGGTGTTTGAGTCACATGCTTGCTGCTGCACTATGATTAATAGTGCTGTCTCAGCAAATGGGATCATTACATTTTTAATTAACCTTTCTAACCTTCTTCACCTTTTCCTGTGTTATACATTGGATTCCTGAAGTTTTCTATTTGTTTATGTGCAACTAGATTTAAATCAAAGGCATGAAATATGATCAGAGGTGTTGCAGGAACCAGTGTGCTTCAGGCGATGTGCCTAGAAAGGTGCTGTGTCTCACTTGTGTGCCAAATATGGGGACAGGCACTTAGAACTTGGTGGCGAGGTTCCCACCTAATTTTTGTTTTGGCAGCTTAGCATTATTTAATGGTCTTGGCTACCAGGAAACTAGCTTTTTAAAATCTCTTTCAACCTAATTATAATTAGAGTGTATAAATCATACAATGATCAATTATAAAAAAATCTCAGGTTCATAAATATTTAACTTAGCATTTAAATCCACACTGCAGGAGTGCATGAAATTTCTGAGCCCATCTCTTTGCAAACAACTGCTTTATTACCATTCCAGTGCCAATTACTGCAAACTGCACCAACTTTGTCTTGCAGCACACTCATGCACATATTTGAGCATAATGCCTTTCCAAGTACTAAGATAGTACAATTTAGTTATTTCTAAAATATACATGCCTCCTATTAAAAAGATTTTCTGCAAAGATCCCTATCGCCATCTTTTAATTCCTCAAGTATGGAGAGGCACAATTATGATATAAGATATAAAAACACTCATTAAAATATATTTTATCTAATGTAAGATTGATTCTGAGATAATTGAGGTCAGATTTGTTTGGAAAATGTATTGTGACATGTGCAAATGGTGATGCAGAGAGGAAATGATCTTCCAGGAGGACTCAGGCAAAACAGCTAAATATTTTTCAGCAAAATCATAAAAGTATAATTGGATTTCAATTTAGTAATAGTGGGCCCAAGACAGGCCATTTTTAATAATCTAATTATGTGCTCAGGGCCTACCCCAGAACTCAACGACGGCTACAGAACTATTAATTGTACTCAATCCTGTTGCATCTTCAACCATGAAATTTGCTATTACATGTAGGACTGGCTCTCAGTTACAAGTATCTTTTTTTTCCAATCTCAGATAATCTTTATAACATCCAAATATGCCCACTTCTATTATTTTCTAAAACTAAAATCTATTAATGACTTTCTCTGAAGCAGAAAACTAGCTTAGATTTGTGGTCCTTTTACAGCAAAAAAGTACAATGAGATCTACAAATATTTTCCCTATTTTTATAGACTCAGAAAACAGTCCTTGGTTTTGTCTGATTTTCATTAATTAAAGGTATTTAATTGCTAACATCTCATTAGCAGTAAAATTAATGAGTGTTTCAACTTCAGGAAAAGATCTGCATGATAATACAAACTTAATTCATTTATGGAGTACAAAGTTTAGCTCTACTAATATTTAGCCTATGCAAGCTCCTCTGATATTTAGCTGTTTCCACACAAAAGGCTAAAATACCTCTTCAAAACCAGTGTTTTCTCCCCAGAGGAAATAACAAATGTGGGCCAGTCAAATAAGGAAAAAATTCAAATTTCCCCTCACTTTCCACCTACATATCGCTACAAAGAGAATTAACCGGAAGAGAAATATGGAATGATATTAGGGATGGGTTTTCAAAAGCTGAATGTTATTTAGCATGAAGAGTGTGCAGTAAAGTGGGAGATGTTGGGCAATGCTTAAAAGCAGAAAACAAATGAGCAATATAAGTAAGGATTTTTTTTTTCATACAGGTGATGATAAATCAGTTCCAAAAATAACCACTTTGAGCCAAAGATAGTCCTGGAATAAGAGCTTCACTTTTCAAAGTGACTACCTGGAAGAGGAACATTTGCTGGAATGTTCATGTTCTTGGTAGGTTTTTTACCCATTGTGACATTGTGCATTTGCTGTGTTCCTCTGACTGACTTGGAGCAGAAGAAAGAAGAGAGGAGGAGGCAAAGGCCTGAATGTCACTAGTACTGTATGACTTTCAAAAATTGTTCTGCCCTCTGATACACATAGAAGGAAAAGCATGCAGTCCAAAGCCAAGGAAACCACTGAAACAATGAAGAATGAAGAATGAAGAGGCTGAAGATCCTATTAAGTAGCCCGGATGATGCTGAGATAATAATGAATCATCGATGATGTCGGTGGTTGTCAGGGCCCTCACCGTGCAGATTTCAGCAAAGATAAGCTAAATATCAGGTCTTTATTTTTAGTTAAAGAGCATAAAATTCAATGCCTTTCCTCCCACGAGCCTATTTACATACCTGCTGTGCTACCTATTTGCCTTCACCTGCTTCCCAATTAATACCCCATTAAGCTGCTCCACCTGCAGTGGCTTTTACCTTCACCACAGCCTTGAAACCATCACTCATCTGCTACAGCTCGTTGTTTCTTTTGGGAAGATAAACAAAAGCCGCATGAATAATAATGGCAGTGATTTGCATGTACAAGATGTGGGTTCATAAAAGACAGTAGCCAGAAGCTGTGGCCAGTTCTGGTCAAGAAAACTACAAGTTAGCCAAAAATTCTAGAGTAGTGTAGCTGACACTGCAGAAGAATAGAGTAGAAGACATGCTCATCTTAATCATTCAGATATGAGAATTCTGGATTGTATGTTTTTAAGGATGTTTTGTTGCATTTAAGAAGTTTCCTGTCCTGTTAGGTTAAACAGATTTATTTGGGTAGTGCTCTTAGGTCACCTAGTAAAGATTATTATTATTATTATTATATATATTTTTCATGTAAACAGGTTTTAAGTATTTCAGTGGTCCCTTTAAGCAGCAACTGAACCTAACCACCTTGTGAGAATCTGTTTTCACACAGCTCCCAGACATTTCTGGTCATTATACTTAAGTGTTAGCTAAGTAAGTTAAACCTTTCTCTTTTACTGTCTACTACTTTTACTGCATCCTCGCTTACTTTCCTGTTAAATCCTGACTTTGTAGTTGATTCTGGTCATATTTTCAGAAATGTGATCTGTAAGAGGTTCTTCGCTCGTTCACATGTAATTGTATGAAGATCTGGCTAACGAGGGAGTTTTCTTTGCCCATGCTTCAAGTATAACTTCATCATTAAGGCCAGATAAGATCAACTAGATGGCTCTAGTCCATATACCCTCAAGGTGGGCTACAACAAAAGAAGCTAGGAGCACCCCCGCTCCTCCAACATGCACCCACACACTCCCTTCTAGCCCTCTTCAGCCCCCTAATGAATTGCAAAGGAAGCAGCCAGCAGGGTGGGCATCCGTGTGCACCTACCCATCTGATGCCTTAGTGAGCCTTTGTGTCTCATTTTAATGGAACATTGGCAAGTCTTCCTGCTTATTTTGTTTCAAGCTTTACACTGGTTCCAAACACATTCACACATTGACTCCCTGAGCCCTAGTATGACTTTTGATAGATTCTCATTTCAGGGACTATTACAATTAGATCAAGGATTAAGTTAAATCCTGGAATTTCTATATTAAAACTCCTTAGGACCTTTATTGTGTCTCTGGAACTTAATCTACGGTTTTGTTTCCCACAGGAACTGCAGGGGAAATACAGCTACATCTCAGGCTGCTAGGCACCAAGCCACCTCTCCTTGGGGGTGCTCTCCCATCTGGCCTGTCCACGGGACACGGTGAGTCTGTGGAGGTAGCTAAGTAACACAGCACCCTTGGTTGTTTCCAGAATGTGGCTTTCCTAAACTTCTCACATGTATCTGTCACTTAGGGACTGTTGTGTCCCTGATTACATGGACCCCACATAAATTAAGAGCCCAGGGCTAAATGAGAACAATCTCACCTAGAAGCTGACATTTTCACCTAGCTATTTACTCAGTACATAGCAAGAATAGTTTAGTTAAAATGGATGTGTTCTGCTGAAAACTCCAAGCTT
>RJWT010029060.1:0-15033 GCA_004365215.1 Cuniculus paca | reverse complement strand
CTGGCTACGAGCATCCAATGGTGGGCGCCTGTGCCTCTGCACTGAGCTGAGTACTGACCCACCTGGAGTTTGCATGGGAGCGGAACTGGCCAGGGCCTGTGAATCTAAGCTGGTTAGGAACTTATGTGTTGCTGTCCAGAACGGGCACAGGAGCAGAACTCAGTCCAAACAGCTTCTGCAGGTCTGCCCACAACCTGGAGCTGCTGGATGACTGTTTGGTTTTTCTGGCCAGTGCTGGCTTCAGCTATCTGATGGTGGGCACCCATGCCTCTGCCCTGAGCTGGGTACCAGCCCACAAGGGTCCTGGGCATTTGCACGGGAGTGTAACTGGGCAGGGCCTGCAGATCTAAGCTGGTTAGGAACCTAAGAGATGTTGTCTGGAACATGCAAGGGAACTCAGTCAGCACTTTTTTGTGTGTGTGTGGTACCAGGGATTGAACTCACAACCTCACTCTTCCCAGGCAGGTGCTTAGGCTGCTGAGATAAATCCCTGGCCCTGTCCTTCTTTTAAAAAAATTTTTTCCCCTATCATAGAGATTTTTTTATTTAGTTGACCTGGAATCTAGAAATCCATGCACTTCACCAGCTTCCCTAGAAACATTGACAGTGTGGGTCTAAAACCCAGGCTCTGCAATCGCTACCTAGAATTAATTGGCCCTGACACAGCTGACACAACCCATCAAAGGTGGATGTTTTTTCAAAGGATACTCTGAAAAACTGCTCTTGTTTCTGATGGCTTTATTTCTGCTGCAGGTGTGCCTCCCCTTTAGAATCCACACCTTTGTATGGTCCCAGAACTCCTCACACAAACTCCACAGCCCATGGGTGATTACCCTCACTCCACATCCTTTGCAGTTCTCTCAGTTCAGTTCCTGCCTCTCTGTTCCCACAGCTGCTGCAGTTAGTTTTTATGGCCTGCCTGGATTCTTGCAGTAGCCTCTTACCCCTCTGCACTCCTCCTACAGTCTATCATCTATTCTTAGGTAAGTACTCTATCAGCACCAAGACCGTGTTATTCCTTCCTCAGCCTGCTAGCAAGCCTGAAGACTGTGTAAGTGCGTATGGATTTAGACAGGGTCTCACTATGTAATTCAGGCCTTTGAGTTCACTGGCCTCAACTCACATCGATCCTCCTGTCCCATCCTCTCCAGTACTGTGATCACAGGTGTTTGCCACCACGCCCTGTTTATGCCCTAACATTTGAGCTTAGCATGATATGGTTTGGCCTGTGTGGGAGCTTGGATAGTGAGTCAGCTGTGTTAAAGGGTTGGTCCCTAAGGCAGTGCTATAAGAAAATACAGGTGGGAACCAATTGGAGGTCATAAGGTCACTAGGGGTGTGGCCTCAAAAGAGAGAATGGAACTCAGCCCATTTTTCACTCTCCGGTACCTCATGACCATGAGATGAGTCATTGTACTCCCCAGCATCACCACCAGAGATCTAAGAACAGCCCTGGCCAGCCCAATCAAGGACAGTAACCTCTATAAAGAGTGAGCCAAAGCAAACCTTTTCTTTTTATAAGTTATATATCTTAGTGTTTTGCTATAGTCACAGAACGCTAACATAGCCTATTTGCCATTGTTATCCCCAAGTCTTAGCCTAACCAGACAACTCTACAGCTCCTAAAATGCTCTCTGTACCTTCCTGTCTCTGGCTTTTCTAGCCTGCCACCCAGCTCACACCCTCTGGTCTGAAGTGCTCTCTGCCTATTAAAATTCAGCCCATCCTGTGAGATCCAATCCAAATTATATGTTCTCTATAAAGCCCGTCCTGTTGGAAAAAGAATATATATATATTTATATATATATTTATATATATATATAAAATCACATACTTTCTTATCTATATCTATATACAAATCACATACTTTCTTATCAATTGTGTATACGCAGCTGGCTGGTCTGGGGCATATACAAGTAAGCAAGTTATGGCCCAGGCCCAATTAGAAGACCCAGCTTTAACAGTGGGAGTAGACCATGGGGACATGTATTGGAGGAAATCAATGAAACGTAATGATTTCTCATACCTCCGTTACCCTTTGAAAGAAATTAATCCAGGCAATTCTCTCTACTTAAAGTTACTGACAGTTTTCTCCCAGAACAGAGAGCTAATCTAGCACTACTATTTTGGATTCCAGTTCTGGGGGCTTGACTTTTCATTCTGCTCAAAAGAGCACCCCCTACTAGATGGTAAGAAGTAGCCCGTCTGCGCCTCTTCCCAGAACTCCTTGGAGGAACTGCTGGATGTCTCCTAAATCCTGTGCTGACGTCCTCCAGGAGGCAGGGATGCTCCCATCCTGGGGTCACTGGGATGGTTAGCCCCAGCATATTACCAAGGAGCTAACACTCTTAAGCAAAAGGAAGCCCCTGATCCTAGGTATCTGGAAGCAGCTCCCCCAAGATACGGCGAAAGGGACTGGCTAACGCCGGGTGGCCATGAGAACATAAGCAAATAACCATGCAGTGCCCAGAAGCTAGGCCGCGGTGAGAGGGGAGGCACTGGTCTTCAACTGGGTCCAGTATCAAAGCAAGTTAGTGAAAGAACAATTCCAAAATGATAAACTCCAACCTCCAAGTTTAAACACGAGGCAAGAAGGGCCCAGGAGCAGCTGATTTGTCCAAGGACCTCAACTAGCTCATGGAAAAACCTTCAGGTTTCTGACACCCAGGTCTCTCTACACCCCCATGTCCCAGTCCCTGGAGGGACCAGGCTGAGGTCTATCACAAAGTCCCTGCTGATTTTCTCAATTTTATTTTATAAATCCAGGGTCTTGCCATGAAGCTGATATTGTGAGCTTCAGAACATCTCCCTTGCACCTACTTTTCACATTTGTCATGTCACGGTTTTGTTTTTGTTTCTCCCCCTCCCCCCATTATACAAAATTTAGGACCTGGCAGAGGGGACATGCAAAGTGACAGCTCCTGGGCAAGTGCATTTTTATACTTAAAAAAAGAACACCTCTGGAACGCTCTCCGGGGTGCAATTTCGGCCCAGGCTGCACAGCAAGAGGGAAGCATCATGTCCCCGGAGCTGGACCAGGAGGCCGGCAGACTGCGGCTGGGCCACTGTGAAAGGCAATGCACTCTCATAGCCACGCGGGGGCACCAGACCAGGCTCCTTCCATACGCCTGCTCCCGTTAGACTCTTAACGAGTTTCAAATGTTTATTTTGTTTGGTGTTTTTGTTTTTTGGTACCGGGCGTCGAACTCTCGACCTTGCGCTTGCCAGGCAGGCGCTTGTGCTGCTGAGCTAAACCCCCGGACCCCAAATGTTTATTTTCTTCTCGACTAAAAATACTCTTATTATAAAAGTGTGAATTAAAAAAGTCGCAAAATGCATAAAGACAACCGGTAGTGTCCCTATTAAACTGCTTAGACTATGTTAATGCATATGCTTCCGAACCTATCTAAACATTGTATGTTACAGAGAAAATGTGATACATCTACGTTTCTGTTATATTACAGTATTATATTTCTAGGTACAGTAGAGGAAACCACTTATTGTGCAGACACACATTTTAATTTAGTAAGCTCACATACATATTTTGAAGACAAAAATGGAATTGTTGTGGACAGACTTCTGAATATAGCGTGAACATCCTTCCATCGCATGTGAATTTTGCTAGAATAATTCGCAAATGATGACATTGTGTCGCATTATTTATTGCATTAAAATAATTACTGTAATAAACACATGGCAAATTCTATGTATTCCATGAGAAAGCGATGGCACGCGTAAGCCACAGGTGTCCAAACCATGAAGCCGAAGCTCCCGGCCCAGGACTCAGCCCGCCGCCGCGACCGCGTAGGGCGCGCAGGCCTCTGTCGCCGCGATCATGCGGAGCGGCACGCTGCGTCGTGAAGGCCGGCTGGCCAGCCTGGTCACTAAGCGGAGACACGACTCTGCTGACCGAGGCCCTGTGACCCGGCTGCGAGGATCAGGCAGCGAGCGACTCTGCGCGCGCTGGACCGGCTCGGTGGGCGGGCCCCGCGGGAGTGGGCGGGGCGGTGTGGGCGGGGCGAGAGGAGGGCGGGGCAGGGCGGGCGCCGGCTGCCGTTCGCCGCTCGGGCTGCAGGGGGCGCCGTGCGGCCGCGCTGCCTCCAGGAAGCCTCACGGGCCTTCGTGCCGGGCCGCGGCGCCGGCTCCCAGGATGCAGTGTGGACCGGCCGGGCGCTGACGGCGGCGGCGCGTTGCAGGCGGAGCGGGCTGCGGGCCGGCCACCGAGGAGCGCAGCGGGGAAGGAGGCCGCGCCGCCTGCCGAGAGCTCCGGGCGGCCGGGCCTGCGTGGGCCGCGCGGCAGCGACTTCCTCCGGGCCGGGCCGGGCAGCGCAGGGCCATGGCCGAGGCGGCGGCGGCTCCGGTAAGAGCGGCGCGCGCGCTCGGACCGGCGGCCTGGGGCTCCGGCGCCCCGGGCCCAACGCACGGCCCGCAGGCCCTGGGGAGGCGATCGGGGGTCCGGGCCGGCCTGAGACTCGGGCAGGCGGGGCGCAGGGTCCGCCGGCCCCAGGGCGCCCGACCGCCGGGCCCCCGCTCTGGGGCGGGACCCCCACTTGAGGCCGGGCTCCCCGCTCGGGGTCGGGCCGCGCCGGGCGGAACGGCCGCCCCAAGCCGAGTTCCCGCAGCGCTGCGCGGCGCCCTTTCCCCGCCCCGGCCGCTGTCCCCTCGGTACCGCGCCCCCGCCCGGCTCCTTTCTCTGCCCAGCGCTCGGCTGGGCTTCCCTCCCCCCGGCACCCCGCGGCCTGGTGGCACCTGGGAGGTGTCCGGCGACCGTGCCGCAGACGCCGCGCGCCCGCTACGTGCCCGGCTGGCGGGTGTCGAGCCAGGCGCAGCACCCGGCCCCCATTATTTCGTCCTCCCTGCAGACCTGCGGGGTGGATACCGCTGTTATCTCTGCCACACAAAAGAAAAGCCCCGGGGCCAGAGAAGTTAACTTGCCCGGACGGACAGCTTAGCCCGAGTGTGGAGGACGCGGTGGCTAGGGCCCGGGGTGCTGGGCAAGCGGGCAGGTTCACCCCTAGCAGCCCTGCAGAGCCCAAGAGGGGAGGAGCCAGCTGGCCAGGTGGCAGAGAGCTGTGGCGCTGCAGCCACTGCGCACCCTTCCTGGCCAGGTGTTTTGCTCCTCAGTGATTTGAGCTGGGCCTCTGTGGGAGGTTAGGGTTTCACCAGGCCGAGCTTCCTAGACAGCCGAGCTTTCCAAAGAGGGAGAAGGACACACAGAGACGGAAAGCCCACAGAGCCTGTGGAAGAGATGGTTGAAAGGGCTTGGGAGGCCTGGACTTCCTCTTGTGGGTGGGGTGTTACCGAGGCATTTGGCGACCTCTTAGAGGAGTTGCTCCTCTGAGCAAAGAGTTCTAAGGCACCGGGCTACTCCGCCCTCCAGTTAGGGACTGGGCTTGAGCAGAGGACCATGCCTGCCTCCCGCTGGACAGTCCCGAAGGCCTTGGGTAGGGTTGGGGGCTCTGCGCCGTTCAAGTACTAAAGAAGGATAAATTCTTAATGAGGTAGGAGCCTGCGCCTCTCCGGTCCTAACAAAACACAGATTGGATTACAACAGCACGTTTGGAGTGTGATAGGATTTAGGGAAGAGGGATCAGGTGGTAAAGTACAAGGACACTTGTGAAGTAAACTCAGAATCTGGGGTGTGTGGCAGGGCTCATCTTTGGGGGAGACCAAGCATGGAGGGGGCCCCCAAGCCACCCTGCCAAGCAGCAGTGGTCCCAGACCTACTCCCGCCCCTGTCGATCTAATTACCCCCGTCATTCAGAGCCCCATGAGAGACCCAGCCAGAGGCCCACCTTGGTCAGCCAGGCAGAGAACCTCTTCAGTGCTCTCCAGTAGCTTTCTTCTGCCTCCTTTTGTCCCTGTTTTTTGAGGCATTAGTCCATGTTCCGATTCTCGGTTCTGATGCTGACTTCAAATGAGCCTGTGCCAGTTCCTAGAGGTCACTGTATTTTGCAAGGAGTAGCCAAAGCCTTTGCTTAAGAATGTTTTCCTGAAACTACGAACCTTCCATGTTCAGCTGCTGACTGGCGAAGGTGCCCGTGACAGCACCTCCTCTGTGCCCAGTGGGTCCACCCCCGATATGAGTGGGACAAGTAGTCCAGTTCCCCACCCAAAATGCGCTTTCGTCACCATTCCCAGCTGTAGTCAGTCAAGCCTCTTGTGGCCATTTCTGGTGGCAGGGAAGCTCGGAGTTTTTTGATTGTTGCCACGTGTATTAAAGGATGACTTCACACATGTGTCTGTCTTCCTTGCTAGACTGCAGGGTGTGTCGCTGATCTTGGGGCAGCCACACAAATGTCTAAGGTTCATTGTTTTTACCTTAAGGGAGGAGTGAGAACCAGGAGAGAGAAAAATCAGAATCTTGGGGGCCTCAGGTGATTTCCAAAAATCCAGCTCTTGGCTTAGTGAAGATTTACTACATGGTCATTTTAGCTTGTGGGAAAAGGGCAGTTGGGGAGGAACAAACTCAGATTGTCCTGGAATCGGCCATCCAGTATTTTGTTAAAAGGAGACATGATATGCTTTAAAAAAAAAAAAAGAAAGAAAGAAAGAAATTGAGCAACATTCTTGTTTATGTGGTTTCAGTGGAGCAACTGGGGGTTTCTGCTGGGTCATCATCAGTAGACAGTTCCTGTGTGATTGTGGCGGGAATGAGTCCAAGCTAGGCTCTAGTAACTCTGCAGTTTACTGCGTCTCTGCTGAAACACCCCAGCAATGCTCGGTCACTGTTTATTTTGCAAAATCACACAGAGCGCCTGCCATGTGTCAAGCGTGTGCTGTGAGAACATGCAAGGCCGCCTTCAGGGCGTTCACAGTGTCAGGGCTCACAGGAAATGACTGTATAGGGTGGTAGGCACCACAATAGGAGGCTGCACAGACAGAGGCCCAATCCCAGATGCCCACAGGAGGAGGTGGCCAAGTTGAGATCCGGCACACGATGCAAGGGATCCCCACTTCCCAAAGCCGTGGGCTCGGAGTATCCAGGGAGATAAACTGCCAGAACTCAAGCGGTGTGATCAGTGATGCTTGCTTCCCTCTTCTCTTTCGCAAAGATCTCTCCGTGGACGATGGCGGCTACAATTCAGGCCATGGAGAGGAAGATTGAATCGCAGGCTGCTCGCTTGCTTTCCCTGGAAGGTCGGACTGGTATGGCTGAGAAGAAGCTGGCCGACTGCGAGAAGACGGCCATGGAGTTTGGCAACCAGCTGGAGGGCAAGTGGGCCGTGCTGGGGACCCTGCTGCAGGAGTACGGGCTGCTGCAGCGGCGGCTGGAGAACGTGGAGAACCTGCTGCGCAACCGGAACTTCTGGATCCTGCGGCTGCCCCCGGGGACCAAGGGCGAGGCCCCCAAGGTAGCATTTGGGTGCCCTGGGGTGGAGAGCCCACAGGCCCTGTGGCCAGCATGTGGGTGAGCAGGTGCGACCCTTGTGGTTCCAGGTGCCCGTGACCTTTGATGATGTGGCCGTGTATTTTTCTGAGCAGGAGTGGGGCAAGCTGGAGGACTGGCAGAAGGAGCTGTACAAGCACGTGATGCGGGGCAACTACGAGACGCTGGTCTCTCTGGGTAAGGCCTGACCCATGCTTCTCCATGGAGGAGGACTCCGGAAGTCCCCGGGCCTCTCTCTCCATCCCAGGTGTTTCTATCCCATCCAATTGTAAAGCCCCGTATGCTCTGATTAGGGAGATCTGTCCTCCTCCTCCTGCAACTGAGTGATGGAGTCAAACACACTCCCCTTTGACCTGGTGATGTGGCAGTTCAGGAGGGTGACAGCCCCTCTCCTGACCATGGCCCAGGTAAGGATGCCTCTGTTCATGCTGAGAGTTGGAGTACGGGAGCCCTTATGCTCTCGAGTCCAGTTTGCAGTCAACTCAACATTAGCGATGGATTTCCTGTATTCTCGTGGACCGTATGGCCTTTGAGCGCCATTCCTAGAGCCCTGCTGCCCAGGAAGGATGTGCGGTCTGCTGCTTCCTGGTTCCTTCCTCTCGGGATGGCTTTGATGGGATCCCAGAGCCAAGGGCAGTAAAGCATGTGTATGACGATGGAACAGGTGCTCTAGTTGGCAGGCATGCTGCTGCTTAACATGCGGGCTCTGCACCCCGCCCGCTGGCGCTCTGGATCAGATAACTCGTGTTCAGTGGCAGCCCTGGCCTCTGCCCACCAGATGCCAGCAGCGCTTCCCATAGATGCTGCCCAAGATTGTCTCTAGACTCGCAGCAAAACTGCCTGCCACTGTGAACCGCGGCCCTCTACCCACTGTGACATTTAGTCCCTAGGCCATTCTCGGTTTCTCGGCTGCCTTGCCCCACCCCTGACAGGAAGATGGCAAAGCTAACCTTCCTGTCTTTCCTCAGACTACGCCATCTCCAAGCCTGAGGTCCTGTCCCAGATCGAACAAGGGAAGGAGCCTTGCACCTGGCGCCGCACTGCTCCCAAGATTCCGGATGTTCCTGTGGACCCAAGTCCAGGTGAAGGGTTGGGAGAAGGCGGGGAGACATCAGGTGACCAGATGGAAACAGAAGAGTAGAAGCAGAGCTAATATTTCTCTTTCGGGAGAAATGTCGAGCCTCAGGCGTGACTATTTTAAACCTTAGCGTTTCCCAGTTGAATTGTAACTTCTAACCTGCTTAGCTAGCACTCTTGAAATTAGTACTTTCCATCATGGAAACAGACAGCAGAGCCAGGGCCAGGGCACAAGTCAGGTGAGGACAGTAGATGAGACTGACAAGGGGGGAAGAGTCAGAAAGTATTTTTAATGTATGCTGAGTCTCCTCATTTAAAATATGTGTAGTGTGTATATAAAGTATATTTCTAATACCATTTAGATCCCTTTGTAGGTCCCATCCCATTCCTTACTGATGTAACCACTTCTCCTGAAGTTGACACCTTCATTCTTCCCACCCACATTTTAAAATATCTTCTGTGTACATGTGTGCTATAACCATACATAATAAGGATTTTGTGCTTTAAAGAGTTCCACAAGTGTCATCTTTTACTCAATATTCTATATTTCCAGTTTGCTCATGTTGATACAATATAGATCAAGATTTATTTTAGCAGATGCTTGGTATTTGAAAAGTACCTATTATATCATTAATTTTCCATTGATTTGCACTAAAATAATTCCTAACTTGTCATTGTCACAAGAGACCTGCAGTGGGTGCTCTTAAACTGTCTTGTCACAGGCCACTTATATCTTCATCCTTCTTTGGAAAGTACATGCCAGGTGCCTTGCTGTGTCTGTGGCACACTTGTCCCCATGTCTGCCATTGTCACAGTGCTCTCCTGAAGGTCACGGCAGCAGTTATGAAGAAACTGTTCTCTGACATCTTTGCCCACTTTATGTATAAGTTTGTGCCGGTCTAATGGAGGTGAAACAGTGACTTGATTTCATTTGTATTTCCACACCTGTGTGTGAAGCCAGGCATTCTTTTCATAAGTTTATTTAGTCTTGTCCTATGAATTGTCTGTTTTTCCACTAAGTTTTTCGTTTCCCTATTGATTCTGGATTTCTCTGCCATGTTCTACATACTAAACTTTTGTCTATGATTTGCATTACAAACATCTTCTACTCTGGCAGGTCTTTGAACTTTGTAGTTCTTTTGTAGGTGTTTGTGTTGGCAGAGTCAAATATATCAGTCTTTTTCTTTGTGACCTGTGTTTTTCTATCATAAATGTCAGTCAATGTCAGTTTTGCTTTTCACATTCAAGTCTTTCATCCATCTATTGTTAAGATTCATGGTGGCTGCAAGGGAGGATTTACATTTTTTCCCCCACAATGACATCTAATTTTCCAGCAAAGGTTACAGAGTATTTTGTGCCCCTTTCCACACTGGTTCGTAAGACCACTTCCATCTTGAGCCAGGTCACCATGTGGGGAGGAGGCTTCTCTATACTGTTGGTTCTTTTCATTGGTCTCTGTCTCTCCACTCTTTCAGCTTCGGAAAAGCCTTGACATCTAATGGACCAAGCCTTCCCTACTTGTTCAAGACTTTTTTGGCTGTGCTTACTTCTTTGTCCTTTCATATGAATTTCAGAATCTTTATGTTGAGCTCTCAAAATTCTGCTGGAAGTTCGATTGGAATTGCATTTACTTTATAATTTAGTTTCTGGAGAGTTGCCATCATTACACGACTTTGCCTTTCTTGCTACAAGAAGATTCATTTATTGAAGCTTTCTATATATGGTTAAATACGGATTTGCAGTTTTCTCCTGATAGCTACTATTTCTATCAGAAATGGGATATTTAGAATTAAATACGTTTTAAATAGTAGTTACAGTGACACAAGTGTGCTGTTGACTTGAATTTAGTAAAAGAGAAACTTTGCTCTTTTTGGGTCTATGAGTTACTTAGATGCTCTTGGATGTTTTTAGGTGAACACCAACAGCCTCCAGAGTTAGCACAGAAGTTGTGTCTTCTTTTTAAATTTGTATAACTTTAAACTGTAGTTCACCAGTTTGGCTAGGACATTGTTGAATAGTGGCTGTGACAGTTGGCACCCTTGTCTGTGGACAATGTACATTTTTAGAGTTTCTGATTAAGTATGATTTTTACTGTAGGTTTTTGAAGTTACTCCTGGTTACTCCTCTGCTTGTGGCTAACCAAAAATCTTTGATCATAAACAAGTGTTATATTGTAGTACATACTGGGGTTTATTTTTTTTCCCTTTTTTTAAATCATGCATTTGATTGCTCTGTATTATATATAATAGTAAAAATTCATACAGAAAATAATGGAAGTACAGTTTAGAGTGATGTCTACACATTCTCAGTATAAGAAATAGATCTTGGGCAAATCGTTCAAGAGCCATCTTCCCTCTTGGCCACGGCCCCTCCCTTCCTCTTGCAGATAAATAGAAAATTCAGGGGGCCGGGGATTTAGCTCAGCAGCACAAGCATCTGCCTGGCAAGCGTGAGATCATGAGTTCGATCCCCGCTACCAAAAAAAAAAGAAAATTCAGCTCATCCGTCCCTGCCTTTCTCTACCTCTTCATTTGGTCCCTGCCCTTCTCTGTCTTCACTCCTAAATAGCATTGTTTAGTTATGCCTGTTTCCGGACAGTTTGTAAACAGGGTCAGGCCACATAGACTCACCCTGAGACTGCTCATCCCATCTGACACATGCTAGGGAGCCATCCGTGTTGGTGTCGCCTGCTGGAGTTCATGCACTTTCGTGACCCTCTCCACCGCAGAGTTTTCTGTTTAATGACTGTAGAGCATTGTATTTCCTCCTCCTGCTATTCTTCTTGTTTTTGCTTTTAAGGACAGTTCTGTTGTTAAAATTCTAGCTGGGCGAAAGCTCCTCTAAGCCAGGTGTGGTGGCACACGCCTACAATCCCAGCACTTGCAAGGCTCAGGCAGGAGATCCCCAGGAGTTCAAATCCAGCCTGGGCTACATAGTTCCAGGCCAGCCTGCAGTACAAAGCGAGAGATCCTATCTGAAAAAAACAAAAAACAAAAGCTTCTCTAGGTCCTGACCTGGTGGGTAGTGTATGCTCAGCTGACCTAGGTCACGTCCAAACGCAGCACCCTCCCTGGAGCGCCTAGGGATCTGTTGCACTGCCCTCTCTCCAGCCTTAGAAATGCTGTTTTCCTCTCTGCCCATCAAGTGGAAGTGGTTTACAATCTGTAGTGTAAAACTTGCGTTTTCCTGACATTGTGCCTTATGTCCTCTGTGGACCACTTGTCTTCTGTGAAATCTCTGTTTATTTCTTTTGTCCATTTTTCTTTCAAGTTTTTTTTTCCTTACTGACTTGTAAGAGTTCCTTATATATTTATTCTGAATACGAATTTGTGTCAGTTGTGTGTGTGTTACTGATAATCTTCTCTCCCTTATGGTGCTTTTTTCTTTTTTTGTGCTGGGGATGGAACCCCGGGCCGCGCACGTTCTAGACAAGTGCTCTGCCACTCACTTAACAGGCTCTGGCCTGTGGCTTCTCCCAAATGCTTTACATTTCAGTGTGCCTGATTTATTAGGCTTTTTCTTTCTGGTGGTCCTGTCTGTGTCTTCAACAATTAAGAACTGTTTTCCAACCTCAGGATCGAAATATCCACAATCTCATATTTCCTACCAAAAGTTTTCAAATGTTGCTTTTTTGTGTTCAAGTTTTTAGACCCTGGTTCTTATTCATTAACATTGTGTTCTTTTCCTTCTCTGTTTCAAGGAAAGTTTCAACTCGCTTTACTGAATGTCAGGAAAAATCCAGTTAGAGTTATGCTTAGGGTTGTGTTCAACCTGCAAAGCACTTGGAGAGAACTGCCTTTCACTCTGTTAATCCATCTGATCCCTGACTCTCCTCTGTCCCTCATGTAGCTCATCCGTAATGTCTCAGCGAAGTTATGTTTTCTCCCAAAAGGTCTTGCACCTTTGTCTGCTGTGTTCCTGGGTTCCTTGTATTCTTATCGTCACTGTGGTCAGCGGTATCTGTTCTCAACTTGCATTTTCTGCTGGGACTGGGAAGGGTGGGGCAGTACTCCCCTGCCACAGGAGCTTGAGTAAGGTGACACTGCAGTCCCTCTGGCCTCCAGGCAGGCAGCCCTGCTAGTGGTATGAAGGTGTGTACCCCACGGGAGGCGGGGAGCAAGAGGGGATAGCACAGTGCCCCCAGGGACAGGCACACCCCTGCTGTTCTATGAGCGACAGACCCCACCATGGCCCAGGGGACTTCTGCCTTTAGGATCAGTGTGACGCATTCCTCCCCCACACACAGATAACAGCCACACTCATCTATTTTCTCAGTTTCAGATCCATGGCAGGGAAGAAAAGTGGTGATTGATCAGCTCCCTAAAATATAATAGTATATAAAACTCCAGGGGCCTGTCAGTTAGTATTTCTATCCCAAAACCTTGCTAAAATTCTTACCAACACAAATAATTTTCTAAAAATTGTCTAATGATTCTCTGGTTTTCTGAAAAGTTAATCACATTAGCTATGAGTAATAAGAATGTGGTTTTTTTTTTACTCTACAAATTTTTATGGTTTATTTTGCCCTTGTTTTATTGTGGTGGCCGAGAAAATCCCAAGAAACCTTAAATAGAAGCGGTGATAACAAGTATGCTATTGGTTTGTGGCTTTTAAGAGAATATTTCTTAACATTTCACACTGATAATACATTTATTAAAGATTTTGTTTTCAGATTTCTTTCCCAGGCTGAATTAGCCTCTTACGTTTTTGGGCAAGTGTTTCCAACAGGAAACTGGAATTTCATAGAATGTTTTTTTCTTTTTTTTCAATCTGTCAAGATGATTTTTTCCCCCCTCTCTGCTTTACCCTGTTAATATGGTAAATTTTGTTGTTTTCCAATGTTGAGCCAACCTTGCAATCTTTGAAATAAACCTATGTGAGCCATGGTCCTTTGTGTGTACTGCCAGGTTTATCATGCCGATTATATTGTTTCAGACACTCGGGTCATTGTTCATGAGTGACACAAGCCTACATTTTCCTTCTTGGACTCTCTTTGTCTGGTTTCGGTGTTAAAGATATAAGCCACTGTGTATTCCCTCTGGTTTGATTTCTGCAGTAGGTGTAAAGCTGAAATCAGCCGTTCCTTGAATGCTCACTGGAAAACATCGGTGGAGCCACCAGGACTGGAGTTGTCTTCGTCAGGCAGGTTCTGACCACTTCTTCTAATTCATTGCAGTGAAGACCATTTGCATCTTCTAGTCCTTCTTTAGTCAGTTTTGGCACATTGTAAGGGTCTAAGAATTTGTCCTTCTCCCCAGAGTTTTCCGATTACTTGGAATAGCATTCAGAGTGTCCTCTACCATGTTAATCTCCACTGCATCTACATCATTCCCTGACGAGAGGTGAATTAGTTTAATATTCTCTGCAATGAACCATCTTGGTTCTTTCTCTATCCTAGCTTTGTTTTCCCTTGTACTCTGATACTCATTTTTTCCTTCTACTTTGTTAAGAGATTCTGTCATTCATGTCATTTCTTTTCTAATACCTTGCCATGATGTGTTAGCTCAGTTTTGGATGTCTTCTCTTCAGTATAAACATTAGGGGCTATAAAATTTCCTCTACCTGGGCGAGGTATTGCATGCCTGTAATCCCAGCACTGAGAAGGCTGAGGCAGGAGAGTTGCTGTGAGCTTGAGGCCAGCCTGGGCCAAATAGTGAGTTCAGGACCAGCCTGAACTGCATAGTGAAACCCTGTTTCAAAAAGACAATACATACATACATACGTAGTTTCCTCAAGGTACTAGTGTAGCTGCAGCCCACATATTCTGGTAGATAATGTTTTCATCAAACCAGGTACCAGATCCTCTAATTTTCATTGTGATTTTTTTCCTTAGACTCTCAGATTTATTTTATTTTATTTTATTTTATTTTATTTATTTTTGTCTTTTTGAGACAGGGTCTTACTATGCAGTTCTGGATGGCCTTGAGCTCACTTTGTAGCCCAGGCTGATCTCAAACTCACAACGATCCTCCTCCTTCAGCCTCCTGAATGCTGAGATACTCTCAGATTATTTAGAAAGTAATATATGTTTTTATTTTATTTTATTTTTTATTCTTTTTGTACCAGGGCTCGAAATCACAACCTCACGCTTACCAGGCAGGCACTATGCCGCTGAGCTATGTCCCCAGCCCCTATATTTTTTTAAATTTTAGTATATATGAAGAGTTGTGATTTCTAACTTACCTGCATTATAGTTATAAGAGGCAGTGTATAAAAAGCTAATCATTGAACATTTACTGAGCTTTGTTATAACCTAGAAAGTATTTGTGTTCCCTTCCTATTCTGTGAGATTGTGGAAGAATGTGCTCCTTGTGTTTGGTTTCTCCTTTTGTTCACTTGATCAGATTTGTTAATGGTGTTATTTGGGTTTCCAATAAGCTTTCATTGGCTGGATTTATCAATTATGGAGATAAGTGTCAAAATTCCCCTGCAGGAGGGCAACCGTATCCATTCCTCCCTGTAGTCTCTCAGGAAGCTCTGTTATTAGTTTAAGAATTTATAATTGTTTTTTGTCTTCCTGGCCAATTTACTGGGTAGCACAGTGACACCTTTCACCTTAAAATTTC
>RJWT010029059.1:0-15049 GCA_004365215.1 Cuniculus paca | reverse complement strand
AACTTAAATTGACCTGGCTCAAGCCAGAAAAAAATATCAATTTTTGGTGACTTTTAAAATCTTAATGAGAATACAGACAAAATTATAAAATATTTATAATATGGAAGAATATTTTCATGATCTTATAGTGGGAAAAAATTTCTAAAACACAAAAAGCACTAACTATAAAGGAAGTAACTGATAAATTTGAATAAATTAAAAACAACAAACTTTGGTTCAGTAACAAATATAGTAATGAGTAAGATAGGGTACGGTGTCCTATAGAAGCAACAAAGCGTTTTTGGAAAAAAAATCTATGCAGAAAATGCACAAATTGACTAAAAAATGTATAGGACTTGAGTGTGTACTTTAAAACACACTAAAGAGCAAATTACATTATTGGGAAATACATAGAAAAATTCAAATCTAGATTTGTTAAAAAGGAACAAATGAATTTACCATTAAAATCAGAATACTGAGCATGGTGGTGTATACCTACAATCCCAGCACTTGGAAGGCTGAAGCAGGAAGAACACTAAATCCTTCCTGGACAATTTAATAAGACTTTATCTCAAAATAAAAAATAAAAAGGGACAGGGATGTAGCTCAGTGTGAAGGTCCTGGGTACAATCCTCAGTACTGCAAATGGGGAAAAAAATTAAAGCCAGGATAATGGTTAATGCCAAGAATTAGGTGATGGTAATATTCTCAGGTGATGGTAATATTCTATTTCTTTTCCTGGGATCTCCTGCTGTACAACAGCTATAGCTGTTTTATGGGTGCTAATTGTTTCTAATTACATAGATGTGTATTTTACGATCTTTTATATACTTTTGTATGCGTGTATTTTGCAGTAAAAACAGATTTTCTTAAAAGTTCTAGAACTCAGACAACATAGTAACAATTTTTCACATAATCCGGGCTATAATATCTCAAAATAGATTCTCCTTTAAAATGCAGCATCTAGAGTCAGATTAGTTGCTCTAGAGTTAGACTGACCACTGTAAGTGGAACACAGCGAGATGCATTACTTTCGCAGCGAAGGTGAAGAGGAAGAGGCTGCTCCGGAATCCACAGGTTGAGATCTGAGTAGGCTGGGGAAAGGACTTAGTTCTACCTCACCTACTGTCAGTTTAAACAGCAAGTCTTCCTGATAGAACTTGCTTCCCCTGGAACTCAGTCTTCTCTTTCAATTAAAAAAAAAAAAGGATTATACCTCAGTAAAAACACAAGTTTTCTCTCTCTGGCAATAAGGTTTCATACCATACACATTTGAGACGTCATCCACCATGCCGGCTTGCCCATTAACTCTCACCGTGATCTGGAGCAACCCGGAGAAACACAGACCATACCTTTGGTGAACGACACAGGTGACAAGCTGAATCTTCAACATCAACCAACATGAAGAGTAAAATCAGACTGGGAACCAGGGAATTATGGGCCTCACTTCAAATTTCAAACAGAAATAATAATTTCCATGCTATATAATCTTGAAGGCCATATACCATTATGGTTGTCAAAGTAATTTGATTGAGATAGATTGCAAAGGTGGCCATCACTTCTGAGGACACATAACACACAGTAGAAATCACAGGAGATAGACATCTGATGCTCTAGCTCAGGCATTTGCCAGCTGAATGATGGAGTAAACACGGGTGAGATCAATCTACTCAAAACAATTTAAGGTTCTTTTCCCATATCTGCAACTATATGAATATTAGTCCTTGCAAAACTATGTACTATTTAGCATCCTATATTCTCTTCACACTCCTTTTATAATAACAATCCAATATTATACCTGAGTTAAAATCATCACTTATGAAAGTATCAAAAAGTTTCTTTCAATTACCAGAACCACAAAACCAGTTTCTTTAATTTTTGCAGAACTTACATTTCCATTAAAGGTAACATTTATAAAGTATTTCTTTATATTATCTCCTTAAAATACATTTAGTATATTTCCCTAAAAATGTGTTTAATATTTTATTTGTTATACTTTCAACTCTCCCCTATAGCTGATTAAAGAAAAAAAGGAAGAACAAGTTTCCATAAAACAAATTTAAAATTCAGGTATAATGAATACAGTTTTGGACACACATATTGAGATGAAACTGAAGTCAACATTCAGTGACCACATACGGTTTTTTATTCTACTTGGTCAACTGTTTAATAGAAGACCCAAGTACCCCTTTCCCACATGAGCTCCCCAAACTCCTCACTCCAACCCCTGCATGGGCCACCTGCCCTATGTCCCCCATAATTTTACAACTGAAAATCTAAAAAACCCTAGTAGGGCAATGAAGACTCAAAGGAATACTTGGTACTCCTTGGTATCTAGGCCATTCAAATTGTTCAATATTTGCAAAAGTACCCTTTGGGTAAACTGGCAGTAAGATGCAGTAGTGCCTACTTTATCCACAGCATGAGTCTCCAGATCCCCAATAGATCCCTGACACATCAGAATACTGAAATCTATACGAACTGTTTTTTTCCTGAACATGCATACCCATGATAAAATTTAAATTATAGCTGGGCGTTGTGGTGCACACCTGTATCCCAATTGTTATGCACTGCAAACATGTACTAATAAAAATTTTAAAAATAAAAAAATAAGGTATAGGGGGAAACGTGTGTAGGGAGACTACATGAAAAATCATTTTAAAGAAAGAATTTAAGCATTCTCAGATTCTGTTATCACTAGGGAAAGCGTCCAGGCCAATCCCCAAGGATATTGAGGGACAGCTGCGTACTCATACAATTTTGTCACTATCTTCCCCTCTCGGAATATCTTGTAGTACTATATTCATCCATCTTTTTCTTGTGGTATGAAATATACAGTGTCTACATGAGTGTAAGCAAGCTGAGTGATGCGAGCACTGTCACAAGGTCTTGGCCTACCCCACACAGTCACATGAACACAAGCTCCACAATACCAAAACAGTGCGTCTGATAACCAAGACGGCTAAGTGACTAATGAGCAGGTAGTTCACACAGTGTGGACAGGCCAGACAAAGGGATGATTCATGTCCAGAGTGGGATGGTGCAGGATTTCCTCATGCTACTCAGAGGTACACACAATTAATAAGACTTTATCATTTATTTACTTCCAGAATTTTCCTTTTAATATTATCAGACTTGAAACCATGTAAAGCAGAAGCATGCATGGGGGGCAGGGGACACTACTGTATATTTTTTGCGCTCTAAAGGAACAGCAAAAGGTTTAGTGGGTTTGATGTTTAATTTTTCTGTCTCTTTGACTGAACTGACCAATTACTAGCAGCTTTGTATATGCAGACAGCCAGTCACACTGCCCTTTGTTAGGCAACCACCTCTCCTTTGTTGTCATTACAAGAATTGCAGAACTACTAGACAAGAAAACTTCCAGGAGGGTCTGGGGATTTAGCTCAGTGGTATAAGGGCTTGCCTGGCAAACACAAAGTTGCGAGTTCAATCCCCGGAAAGAAAACAGCCAGGCTGTTGGCAAAATATTGGCTGCTAGGTCCTAGACTCTAGGAAATCAGACATTTAAAATAAATGTTCAGTTGGGTGTGGTGATGCACTCACACCTGTAATCCCAGCACTCAGGAGGCTGAGGCAGAAGGATCACCCTGAGTTCAAGGCCAGCTTCAACCACATAGTGAGGTCAAGGCCAGTCTGAACTACACAGTAGGACCCTGTCTAAAAAAAAAAAAAAAAGTACATATATGCTCATCTCTATTTCTGATCTTTATTTCTGCAAAAAAGTTACAAAATAGTTTTTAAGAAAACATATAAAAATATATAGTTTTTCCCTAACTCCAGTCTCAGAATACAGGTTGTATATCCCTAATGTGAAAATCTAAATTCTAAAACTGGGATATGTTGGATGTTCAACTAGTAAAGTCTAGCGGCAAATTTTCCAAATTCTGAAAACCTCTGATATCTGAAACACTTCTAGTCTCAAATATTTTAAATAAGGGATAGTAACCTATAGCACATATTGGCTATCTAGAATATCACCAAATACTAAGGTTATCAGTTCAACTGAATTTGCTGATAAAATGATGAAATAATATTTGAACAGTGTGTTTACAAAAAGCATTTTTCTAAGTATTTGATATTGGTAAATTTTTTTCTCATTTGGATCTGAGATATGTGAGGTATGTGTTTTCTCTGTTTCACGAGTAAGGAAAGTGATGTGCTGTGACATTTGCATGATATTACTCTGCTAGTAATCTGAATACTCAGATCTGTTCAACTGAATCCCAGATCTAGGATATGAACACTGAAACAGAGACACTAGAGAAAAGAGCACTAGCACAGGGCCAGGCACTGTGTACAGCACAAAAGAAATCTAAGATATTTGCAAAGAAATTTAAAATTCTAATTAAAGGACAAGTTTGGAGGGATAAAATAAAAAAAGAGTTTAGGAAAGGATGCGTGGAGCTGGGCATGGTGGCACACTCCTGTAATCCCAGCACTCAGGAGGCTGAAGGAGGAGGATCGATTCGAGCTCGAGACCAGCCTGGGTTACAAAGTGAGCCCAAGGTCAACCTAAACTGCATAGCGAGACCCTGTCTCAAAAAGACAAAATAATACGATGCGTGGAGAAATCTCTACACTGTTATTATCATGTTCACTTCCAACACAGCAATTCAGCCAAGTGACTCTGAATGCCTATCACTTGAAGACGGTAACAGGTACCCAGACAAAAGGTACAGTCGTTCAATAAACTAAACACCAAATAAAACAGTAATGTGTGTGAGTTCTGACTCAGGATAGCATGCATCAGAAAAAAGAAATCAAACTTCTAAACTAATTTTCAAAATAGCAAACAATGAATATGACAGAAAACACATTTCAAAATAAGATTTTCTTGTTAGATAAAATTCCCCATTTGTAAATTAATAATAATTTTAGCAGAATCTCGTAAATCTGTTATGCTAAATAGTTCTACAAAAAATATGTTTTAAAACGTTCACTTTACAATCACACATGGCTTATTCTGTAATTATTTAAGACTAAGCAGGCTTTTTGAGATATCTTCATTCACTGATGGTTACACAGTTAGAAATCACTTCAGTATGCATTCTGATTGGTTTGAATTGTAAAAACATAAGCTGCTGCCTGATATTGCTCATCTCAATCACAGTTTTCCTAATATTTTCTCAGGATTTGTTTTCTAAATCAAAGTCTTTCAATGGGCTCAAAACTTGTTTACATTTCCAGAAAACTAGGAAGTTCCACTAATGAAGGATCTACCAACAACAAAAATAATTAATAGTTACGGGAAGCCAGAGGAGAATTAAGGCCTAATTGGCCTACTCTGTTAGCACAAAGGGGTAAAGCAACACATAGAGGTGGTGGCATGTAGGAGATTCTAGGGAAAAGTCAGGACAGCTGAGATTAAATTGTTTAACTGAGCATGTACTAAAGGATATTGGAAGGCAAATGAACCTTGTGTTACTTTAACGCTTGTAGCCGCACATGGGTGAATAAAAGGGAGATGAGCCAGATTCTCAGGGCTCCTCTGCCCAGAAGAGCAAGAGGCCCCTGGTTGCCCATATGCTAAACTGTCTCTTTTCATTCATCTTTATTGGCCCCTAGGTCAGGTGACAAACTAGCAAGACTCAGTCCCTACAAGTGGCAATGTGGGTGGGAAAAATTGAAATGGGCTGGCATCTGGGCAAGTACCTGGGGACCAGTAGCCAAGGGTGGTAAAAATATATTTCAGCTGATATTTACACACCAGCTTTTAACAACTGGCTTGGCCACCCATAAAACGCTTCCTCCCCTATGAGAAAGATTTGTGACAGTGCAGCATGAGGAAGAGAAGTATTTGGTGTACAGAATACACACAGCCTCTGTAAGTTAACATTTCTCAGCGCTCCAGTGTCTAGGATGCAGTCTGAAGTTTTCCCTCCAAAAGGAAAAAAGTATTAAATGAACTTTTCCAAATAGGCTCAGCTGTGATATATGCACTAACAACAGGAGCTATATTTTCCTTGGCATTTTAAAAATTAACTTCTGAGAATTTCTTCTGAGACAAACCCACAAATAAACTGTTTATACTGACCTTGTTTGTCCAAACATGGTCTAAAGAGTGAAACTACGCTTGGTCAGTAAAGCTATCTTACTATTAGAGGCTTCACGCAAAGAGGGCTCTTAGGGCAATGCAGCCCAGAATCAAATGACTGCCATACATGGCTGGTTCCTCTCATCAGTAAACACCTGTTTGTGGAATTTGTCTATTAATTTTATTCTTTATGTAGTATGCACACTTGAATAAAATGTATGGACATATTCTAAGAGTATTTTTTTTTTTGAGACAGGGTCTCACTGTGTAGTTCAGCCTGGCCTTGAACTCACTATGTAGTTGAGGCTGACCTCAAACTCATGACGATCCTCCTGCCTCAGTCTCCCGAGTGCCAAGATTACAGGCATGTGCCACCATGGCTGGTCTATTCTAAGAGTATTAAATTTCACAGAAACCATTTATTAACACTAAAACAAAGAAAAAACACTTTTCTTTGACTTTTCAAATTCATATTCCACATTCTGTTTAGCTAGCTGAACACACTGTCATTCTTCTAGTCCTAGAAATGTTATTTGATATTTGTCTCACCACACGACTTCTAATAAAAATTTATGAAAAGTAAACCATATGTTGGTATGTACAGTTACACGACTAATAAATAAAATGTTTTATAATTTTGTACTTCACTTCAGTAGAGCAGTTCAGATTGCTTTTCTAACTGACTCCAAAGTAATATCAATTCATGTTTTACTAGAGAAAAATTAAAGTTTTATATTTCATTTATATTCCTGATTATAAATTTCGGTCAATTGAGATTGAATTTTTATCTTTTGGAAATTTTTTTTCTGCTTGTCCAACTATGCATTATTAGAATGGTCTAAATTTATCAAAATATGCCTAAAGATACTCAATGCAAGCTACATGATTAGTCTTTCTTATGGTTAATACATTGTGTCAACTTGAGAAGTTTAGAAGTTTAACTGAGAGACTCAGCAGGGAGCCAGGGTTCTTACTTTGTAAATATCCTCATCCTGTGCAAAGGAGGGCAAGAACATTTTGTATTACATCCACCCTGAAGGGGGTGTTGGCCTGTGTACAGTATAAGGGTGGAGGAGAGGCTTGCCATTTTGCCCTTTTGCTCTTTTGCTCTCTTTTGCTCTGGCTGCTGCCTTGAAGAGTTGCCCCTGTGCCATTGCCATCCTACCTGGGAGCCAGCTGATTATGGACTGAAATCTCCAAAAACTGTAAGCTAAATAAATCTTTTCTTCCCTAATTTTGGGTGTCAGGTGTTTGTCTCAGCAACAAGAGAAAAGTAACCAAGACAGTCTTGATCTCTTTGCAGTGTTCTAGTATGAAGTGACTCTGACTACCAAAAGACCAGTTTACCTACATCACAATAGCAAATTTCAATGAAAGAAGAAACTTTGGTGATCTGATATAATCCTACATTTATAGCTGGGAATTGAGGCCAATTAAAATATAAACACTTAAGTGTTATTCTGGGGCCAGGGATATAGTTCAGTGGCACAGAGCCTGCCTGGCAAGTGCAAGGTCCTGAGTTCGATTCCTGGTACTAAATGTTATTCTGAAAACTAAATATATAACACAAAATGGGCTTAAAAGTAAACACACAGGCAGCTCACTCATGGAAGCCACAGTAATAAACACATGAAGCAAAGAAAAATGTAGTCCCTTCTATGTGATAAATACAACAGTCTCAACAATAACATAAAAAATAAATGTAAATCTTTTTCAATTTTACTGAAATTTAACTAACATACAATGTCTTGGGCACACTTCAAGTGTTCAACTGATCAGTTCTGACCTAAGGCCACCCGATACCATCCCTGTAATCAAGATAGCATTTCTCTCAGCCCAAGAACCTCCTTGTGAACCTTCCAAATCCATGCCCCTCCACTACTCGTCATCAACTTAGCACTAAGCTACTCTGTTAGATCTGTCACTACAGATCATTTGGCACTTTCCAGATTTCTGTATATGAACAGAATTTTATATGTATTCTTTTTGGCTTGGCTTTGTTATGTGCAATTATTTTGAGACTGATGGGTTATGTTGTCAATTGTTCTTTCTGTACAGTCACCTGAAGGTGGTCTTAGGATGGTTTCTAGGTTTGACTTGTTACAAACTCAACTACGATCAACATTCACACACAAATCTCTGTGCGGGAATGTTTTCATTTCTCTTGTGTAAATAACTGGGACTGCACAGGCTGAAGTACAGTATAGATGATTAACTTTCTAAGCAACAGTCAAATCATTTACTAAAGTAGTTATTCCATTGTTATTACATCAACAATGTATAGGAGTTTGTTACTTTATATGTACCATTCTAATGAGTATGTAGGAAGATAAAATTGTGATTTTATTTTATATTGCTCTGATAAAAATTATGCTCAACTTTTGGTGCAGTTATTGTTTACAACACTTGCTCACTTTTTAAATAATTTAGAGAAAACAAAATTTAAGAATAAAATAAGAGAATAACAATAGTTAATATACTAAGTATCATTAACTTCAAAGTAGTTATTCAAAGTACAAGACATACAAAAAAAGATTCTTTCTTACAAGGAAAAAACAAACAGATAAAAGCACCAAACTTTCTTTTTAATGAACTAAGAGAAAGTAGTAGTATAAATGAAACAACTTAGCATATGTATTAAAATATTTGTGAAACAACAGAATAGGTAATTTGAGGAATTACCTGAACTTCTCCCCTCCTTCCTATTTATTTTATTTTGTTCTTTATTTGTATACATATATTTTGAATTTTTCCTGTAAGAGAAACTATGCACTATTTAACCTTGTGTTTCTGACTTATTTTACTTAACATTATGTTCTCAAGTTGCATCATTATTTTTCAATTAGACTGTCTTGATATTTTACAGGTTAATTATTCTTTGTCTGAAATTCCTGGGACCATAAGTACTGTATTTTGGAATATCTGCAAACATACAATGAGATATCTTGGGTACATTTCCTATGTATCTGATACACACAGTAGGAAGGTATTTATTTTTGTTTGTTTGTTTGTTTTTCCAGCACCGGGAGGATTGAACTCATGACCTCACGTTTGCCAGGCAGGCACTTAGGCCACTGAGCTAAATCTCCAGCCCATAGGAAGATAATTTAAACAGTGTCTTTAGTGTGCCTGCATTCTGACTGACTCATCACATGAGGTGAAGTGAAACATCTTCTACTTGCAGCATCATGTCAGGTTCCAAGTTTCAGCACTTTAGATTTTGCAGCATTTTGGATTTTTGGATGGACATGTGTCTTTTGTTTTATAAATGATTTGCAAATGATTTTTCCCATTTTTGCCCTTTTGTGAAATTATCACAGGGAGCTGAGTTAGTTGGAATTATTATAGGCAGTCAGACAGGGCCAGGTCCTCCAAGGAGCCAATGCAAAAACCCAGATACCTTGCAACTGTAAAGGAGAAAAACACCTCCTGCTGTGGGCCGGACCCGGGACAACAGATCAAACAAATGCACCCACTTCCTGAGGACTAATATTCTAAATGGTCTGTAGCTCCCTGAGGAAGCTAGGAGTCACCTGTCTCGACCCCCTAGGGAAGAGTCCTGCTCCTTAACCATGCTCCCTGGTTATGTGACTTGCTTCCCCATTTGTCCCAGACTTAATCAATTTTACCTGAGCAATTAATCTTATTGGTTGACCATAGTTCTGTTCTACCTATGCCCATCTTAGGAATTCCCATTCTTCCCTACCTTGGACCCATCTTACCTCATGATTTTACTCTATAAAAGTCCCTTGAAAAGACAGAGTCTCTGGCAGCCCACTTGTGACCCCTTCTGTCCCTCTGACAGAAGCTTTCTTTCTTTCTCTCAATAAATATATTCTGCTCTTAACCTCTGTTGTTCCTAAAATTCATTCTTTGGTTTTAGAGAACACGAACTCTTACCAGACATAGTAGGTTGGAAATTTCATTCCCCTATTATCAAGATGATCTTGCTGTGTCATGTCCCAAGGGATCAAATTTTAAATTCTACTTTAGATAATGTTCTAACTAGAATGGTTTCATTGTACTTGTTAATCTATGATCTAGTTTAATTTTTATGTATGGTATGAGGCAATTGTTTTCACTGTTCTCTTAAATGGATATCCACTTGCATTAGTACCATTTCTTGAAAAATTCTTTTTTTTAATTTTTATTTATTTATTTTTTTATTTCTCAAAAAATTCTTCCTTGGTACTGTTAAGAACTACCAAGGGCCTGAAATTTCATCTTACTCGCAAGCTATAAGTTAGCCTGTGCTGGCTATCTCCATGCTAGCAGAGCCAAAACAGCTACATCAAAGACAAAGCACTTCTGTACTCGACCCATGAGGCACTAAGAGCCTCCTCTTCAAATGGGTTCCTGCTGTCAGCCCCTCAGCCCGCCCAGTCCCACAGGAGAAAGGCCCCAGTGAGCTCAGGCAAAAGGTACACACATGGTGGGTCAGTTGTCCAACTCAGAAAGCAGAAACACAGCCAACTAGCACTCTTACAGCAAGGCTGTTAGCAAACCTGCATAAGTGGAAACAGTATGTTTACTATCCCAGTCAGAAAACAAAAACAGAAACAAAAAACAAAAAACAAAACAAAACAAAAAAACTAGCTGCTTTTCCCAAAAAGGACTGTCTTGATCTTCCAAAGTGGTTTACTACACAAACATCTTTGAAAAGACAGTACAGAACGAATATGTCAAGGCATATGTCTTCCATTCATTTAGACTTGTTTCTCACAGAAATATTTTGTATTTTTCAGTATTGGGGTTTTGACCATTATTTGTTATATTTACACCTGAATATTTTATGGGTTTTTGATACCCTTTTGATATTCTTTTAGTATCACTTCTCAGTCATTTGCTGTTGAAGACATAAGAATACAACTGATTTTAGTACAATAACCTTGTAGTTTCCAATCATATTCACTTATTAGTTCTAGTAGTTACTTTACAGGTCCCTGGGATTTCTTCATGTAAATGACTTTAAATCTGTAAATGGCAACAGTATTGCTTATTTTCCAATCTTTATGCTTTTTCATTTCTTTTAAGTGCTCTATTAGTTTCCTAGGACTATGGTGACAAAGTACCAATACTAGATGACTTAAAACAAAAGAAATGTATTTTCCCACAATTCTGAAAGATTAAAGCTTCTAGGAAAGAATCTGTCTTGCCTCTTCCATTTCCTGGGAGCCCAAAGTGTTCCTTGCCTGTAGGAACACTATTCCAATCTCTGCCTCCAGTCTTCACAATGTAATAGGCATCTGAGTTAGATAGAAACATTACAGGCAGTCAGACAAGGCTGGGCCCTCAAAGGAGCCAGTGCAGAAGACCAGATATCTTGCAACCTTAGAGGAGACAGACTCCTGCTGTGGGCCAGATCTCAGGACAAAAGGCAAAATAAATGCAACCCCACCCTAAGTATAGACAGCAGGGATTGATACTCTAAATAGGTATGGATCACCTTGAGGAAGCCAGGAGCCACCATCCCAACCCCTTACAGGAAGAGTCACTGCTCTCTAAGAATGCCTGCTTGTTCCTGACTCACTTCCCCACTTGTCCCTGATTTGGCCAATCTTACCTGAACAATTAGTATTATTGGTTGAGCATCATCCTGTCCCACTTCATGCTTCTCTGCTTTGTGAGTTCCAGATTTTCGCCATCTTTGACCAGTCTCACCTGGTGGTGTTGCTCTATAAAAGACAGTCTTTGGCAACCCACTGAGGACCCCCCTTCTGTCTCTCTCTGACAGAAGCTTTCTTCCTCTCAATAAATATATTCTGCTCTTAACCTCCGTTGTTCCTAAAATTCATTCTTCGATTTTAGAGAATATGGACTCATTCAGAACATCTAGTATGTTGGGTGTTTGGTTCCCCTATATCAAATGACCATCTTCTCTCAGATCTCCTCTTACTCTGAATATAAACTTTTTCAGATCATGTGTCTGTTGGAGATCACCAAGAGCAAAGAACACAGGATGAAGATAGGGCTTAATTCTCCACCCACCTCCCATTAGGAATGTTGCCTCTGAGAAGCTTTAATGAAATCCATGGAGGCTGTAATGAGCAGTCATTTAGAAGTCTCCAGGGTACAGAGGACAAGGGAGAAGAACTTCAGGCTCTGTAATGACACATGCCATGCATCAGATAGAGGGTTTTCAGTGACCTACATGGACACTTTGAATTGGCTCTTCAAAGCAAAAAAAAAAAAAACTTAAGTCTGAATATATGTATTTCTGACATTTATTTTCTCTCTTACAGAATGACTCTAGCTGCAAAACAGAATTATTGTCAGCACTTTCCTTGGGCCACTTTGGCTTTGGTTTTAGGGGCTACCCAGGCCATGTACAGATGTAGAAGAAGATTAAATGACACTTTTTTGGAGTTTGAGGGCTGAACAAATTCCAGTGTACTTAAGAATACACTCCAAAGAGTAAGAGAATTTGACACAGAGTTTTTCATCTCAGTAAGGGAGAGTCATTCTGACAGCAAATGCTTGTAATCCCAGCACTCTGGAGGCTGAGGCAGGAGGATGGCTGCAAATTCAAGGACAGTCTGAGCTACAAAGTGAAACCCTGTCTCCGAAAAGGAAAAATAAATAAATAAAACAAGGGAAAGAGAAGGCACCCCTTTTTCATTTTTTGTTTGTTTGTTTGTATATGTCCTCAGGGCATCTCCTAAACTTTCCTGCCCCACAGCAGGAACTGGACAATGATTGGAAGATTGGTCTGACCATATTATCCACCTTTACCAGTGTGCACGTTTATTTTTTCTGAATTGACATTCTTGTGTTTTAAACTCACATTTTTAACTCTAAAGCATATTTTTAAAAGCAAGAGATAACTGATACTTACTATAACAGCCCTGGTTAAGAAGGGAAGCACTGCCAAACAGAAAATTAAACCAATGATCAAGGGATATGAATGTTTTTTAACTCTTTTAGAAAGAAAGATTAGAGTCTGGCATGGTGGCACATGCCTGTAATTGTACCACTCAGGAGGTTGAGGCAGGAGGACTGCCATGAGTTCAAGGGCAGTCTGGACTACACAGTGCATACAAGGCCAGCCCAAACTACATACCGAGACCCTGTCTCCAAAAAACAACAAAACAAACAAACAAACAAAAGATAATAAAGGCAGACTGGAGCATTCTTTTAGGCTAACATTTTAAGGGCTCATAAATGTAGGCATTTTGGAGACATATTTTTCTGGTGTTACCCAAAGATAGGTGTTTTCCATAGTATCTCTGAATGACAGTTCTCCTGCTGGTTTTGCTGGTTGCATAAGAGACCCTACTTCAAGACACTAGATAGGTCACATCCTTATATTGTCTCTTTTTTGGACAACGATGATTTTTGAGTCTCATCCAGGCCAGGGATAAGGTATGTTGGCCAATTTAAAGAAATGCTTATTGAGGCCATCAGGCATCCTGAAGATTACCTCCTGACATCTCTTCCCATTTCTGGAAAGAGAAAATAAATGCCTATAGTTTGGTGCCCTTACCAATAAGCACTCATTTTTTAAAGGTTTAGGTGCCTCTTATCAGAAAGACAAAGATTTTTAGGACTACAAAGAAAAGCAGATTACCAATTTTTGATAACACTAATAACCACCCCTATAAAAGGTGAACTGTCAAAAGCTGTCCCATTGCCTCTGAATGAATCTTTCTGAGACTGCTCAGCTATAAGTCAATTAGAAATTTAAAATCCATCTCAAAGATGGTTTGATGGTTTGTATTAAGAGACTAAGCCATCTCATCACTCATCACTGCCAACCAAGTCATGAAAAGGCCCTGTTTGCAAAATAAAAGATGTCCCATCAAAGAAACTCAAATGTAAAAGGCATCACAGTCTTTTTATGTACTTAATTTAAACTTATTATCATTTTGGAAAAGACAGAAAAATAAAATAAAATAAAAAGAAGGTGTAAGCAACCAATTAACAAAGAATGGCAATTTTTGGTTATCAAAATGAGTCACAAAAAATGGCTTTCCACATGTTGAAGACTAAAACTAGACTCACGTCCATCACCATGCACTAAACTAAAATCAAAATGGATAAAAGATCTAAATACTAAAACAGAACCACTGAATCTATTGGAAGAGAAAGTAGGTAGATATCTTGAAGGTAGAGGTGTAGGCAGAGACTTCATGAACAAAACCCAAACTACATGGAAAATAATTCAAAGAGTCAACAACTGGGATCTCATCTTACTAAAAAAGCTTTCAAAAAAAAAAAAAAGCTTTCATACATCAAAAGAAATCACCAATAGAGTGAAAAGACAACCCACAGAGTGGGAAAAAATTATAGCCAGTAGTCCCTCAGACAAACAACTTATATCTAGAACATATAAAGAATTTTTAAAAAAATCAAGCCCCCTAATTCCAAAGATTTAATCCAAAAATGGGCATCTGAGATAAGAACTTCTCAGATAGAGAAATACAAATGGCAAATAAATATATGAAAAAAAATGTTCAACATCATTGGTTATTCAAGAGATGCAAATTTAAACAACACTGAGATTTTAACTTACTCCAGAAAGAATGGCTGTCATCAAAAACTCAACAAAAAATGCTGGAGGTGCTGTGTGGAAAAATGAAGCCCTCTTCACTGTTGGTGGGAGTGTAGACTGGTGCAACTACTGTGGAAATCAGTGTGCAGAGTCCTCAAAAAACTAGTATTAGAGGTCCCATTCGACCCAGCTATTCCCCTTCTAGGTATCTTCCCAGAAGAATTAAAAACATCTTACCACTGCAATATATGTGTACCCATATTTATGGCAGCATAATTCATAACAGCTAAATCTTGTAAACAACCCAAATGCACACCAACTGAGGAATGGAGAAAGAAGATGTGGTCTTTTTATGTGATGAAGTACTACTTGGCTATAAAGAAGAATAAACTTGAGACTTTTATAGGTAAATGGATACAACTAGAGACCATATTTATAAGTGAAATAAATCAGATTCATATAAGTATCTTATTGTCTCCCTGGTGTGACAAACTGGAAGAGGAAATAAGGTCCAAAATATACAA
>RJWT010029058.1:0-15039 GCA_004365215.1 Cuniculus paca | reverse complement strand
GAACCGGGTCACCGCAGCGGAAGGGGCGTGGCCTGGCCTGAGACGCAGGCCTGTTCAGATGAGTCCTTGGCTGGATCAGCTTCCGAGAGGCAGAGCACTGGGACCCAGTCACAGGGTGCTGGCCTGAGGAGTGGGGGCTTTCCAGGCTCTGGGAGCGGGAGGAAGGCGGTTGTATGGCGAGCTATCACAAAAGGCCTTGGCCTCCCACGCCTGGACCGGCCTAAGCCAGCCCCTGACCCTCCAAAGCCCCGCCCCTTCCTCCACGGTGACGCTAGTTCCTGTGGCGCATGCGCAGGCTGTCTTAGCAGACCAGAAGAAAGGACCAGCATTTAGTGTTCCCTCTTTACAGGTGTGGAATGGACGGGCTTCAGCTTTTGTCCTGGGAGATGGTGTCTGGGTGGTTTGGGGCCTAAGGGACTACCACCCTCACACCCCATTTAACCCCTCCTTGACCCTGTTGCTGCCCCACTCTAACTCCCGGGATCTGGCTGGCTGCCCTCCGTATAATTACACATGGACCCTCCTCCTCTCCTGTGACCTGGGCCAGCAGAGATCCCTTCACCTCCCCACCCCATCCCTTTTATCTCCCTTCCTGGTCCCCTCCTCTTTCTGTGTCCCCCTCCATCTCCTCTTTCCTTTTCTCATTGCTGTCCTCCCTCTCCCCCACCTTGTTAAACCCTTCCACCTTATCCTCTTCCCTTTCTCTCCCCTAATTCGCCCCTCCCCTGAGACTTGGTCCCTCTCTTGGCACCTGTTCTGGCCCAACCCCTCCAATGGTCTGCCCAACCCGCTCACCCTTGTGACTGGCAACCCGTATTGGTGGGAGCCTGTGTACCTGAGGTGGTTTCACGTAAGTACTTGCTTTGCGTTTCTGCATACAGGCCTGTCCCAGCTCTCAGTAAGAAAAAATAGGTTGCAGCCTCAGACCTCGCCCTCAAAGCCACTCCCTGGGTAAGTTGTTTCCTGAGGACCCACTGCCTTCACAACTCCAGGCCACCATCCTCCAGGACTCTAGGCCTCTGCCACCTAGCGTTCCAGGCCCATACCTGGGTCACCCAGACACCACTTTCCAGGACTCCCGACCCCAACCGAGGACGCAGCTGCACCTTGCAGTGCTGAGCATACCCAAGATTTTCTTACAACTAGAACATCTGAAAGCAAGAGTAAGGTAAGCAAGGGTTCACAAGTGAGGCTAGGGGTCAAGATGGGCCCAGGGGCAGGGGCTCACCAGGCAGAGATCACCGTATGCACAAGAGTTGGATTTAAAATAAGGGGTAGAATTAGAAATTAGGGGATTAGGGTTGAGAGGTTTGAGTTTGCATTCAAAAGATATGATTTGAGAGTTAAGGGTAGAGAACAGGGATAGGATATAGGATTACAGTTGGAAAAATGGGATTTATAGTTTGTGATAAGGATTAGGCTTTAGGGCTTTGAGTTTGGGGTAAAGTTTTAGGGTAATCCTGAGTATTGGGTAAGATGTAGGCTTGGTCACAGCAGTAAAGGGTAGGGGCTTGGAATGAATATTAGGGTTAGTGGATTAAGATTAATGGAATATGGTAAAGGTCACAGGCTAAGTGTTAGGGTTAGTTGGTTAAGGTTTGCAGGAGTAATGATTGTTGTCAGGAATATAGGCTTAGGGCTATGGTTTTTTCATGTGCATGTCAGAGTTCTAACTGTTAACATTGAGGATTTGGTTATTGTTGGGCATATGGTTAAATAAGATTCGTGTCTTGTTAAGTTTATTAGTTGCATTTAGGTTATGGTTTAATGTTTTATCAGTAAATCAGTGAGGTTTCCAAAGAGTAATACAATTCTTAGGTCCATTTCACTTTCCCCAACTACCCTGCCTGGGAAAAATGCTCTTTTTTCATCTAGATTCAGTTTTCTGTTTTTTCAAGTCATTCTGGCATTGTCCTGCATTGCTATGACCTTGACAGATGTTAAGGGCATGTATTTTTGCTTGAACATCTATTTTCAGTTTTTTGGGGCATCCACCTAGGAATGGTTAATAAATTAATTATCCTCTCACCTTTTTGAGAAAATGGCAATCTATTATCCGTACAGCCTGCAACAGGTGCAGTGGTTCCATTTTCTCCCCGTCCTTACCATCACTTGTTACCTTAAATTATTTTGATGATAGATACTGTAGTAAGAGTGATGGGAAATGTCACTGTGCTTGCAGTTTGTATTTCTTTAATCCCTGGAATATTAAACATCTCTTCCTATGTTCACATAAGACAGGTGGAAGGAGTCTTGTCATGTTTCGGGGACTTTCTGGTTATTTTCTCAGTTGTCTCATCTCAGTACCCACAATCAGTGAGATGATGGTCTGCAGGACCATGGTCATTCACATAAGAGGATATAGCACATCCAATCATTGGAGTCCATTTTTCCTTAAGTCTGTACCAGCTTGGTCTTCTCACAGCACCCCTTATCCTTCATATCAAGGGACCCTTGTCATTCCATTTGTTGCATGTCAACAGATCCTTTCTTCAACTGTCTGTTTATAGCTTTTCCTCCACAATTGAACCTTCACGATGTTAGGCGTGAAAGGAATAAAGCTGAATTTTAGAAAAAAGGTCAAGCCTCTGATCAGAAATCTTCCCCAACCTTAGGCCCTCTAACACCCCCTTCCTCAGGAATGCAGTTTTGTGTTTCCTTTAATGATAAGGGAGACGGCCTGACCTGTCCTTCTCCAGACATCTCTTCTCACAGGAAGGCAGCATCCCAAGCTGGAGCTGATAAAACTGACAACAACAGGCTATAAACAAGTCTTACAGCATTCTCACACCCTGGGAACACAGGACACTTTCTCTTCGAGGCTAAGGTAAGGAGGTGACACGGGGGAATTACTGTCTTTGTCTTGCTTTGTAACTTTTGCCTGCTTTGTGCCACAAACAATATAAAAGAAAGTTCCCCTCCTCGTTGCTCAGACTTGGAGCATGAGTTCACTGAGCTAGTATGTTCCTTAACCAAAAAAGTTGTCCTGTTTCATACATGGTCTCTCCAGTCTCTTGTATTTCCCACAACATTTTGATGACCACAAAGGGACCAGAGATGACAGATTTGCCTTCTCATTTTTTGCCTGTGGGCTGGGGGCTCACCAGCTGTGGGAGACCTACCTCTGGCCACCACCAAGTAAAGCCTTAACCTGAAGAGGAAACCACTTCTCTCCCAGCCTTGGTAGTCTCTCCTCCCTCACTAATGCAAACAGAACCTGAGAGGAGAGATAGGATGATTCAGGAGTAGTGTGCAACAGAACGATGGTAAGGTAGGGGGCCCAGAGGGAACCTGTCCCATGAGGACAGAAAGGAAAGCTGATCACTTCCCAGGGAGTACCAAGTAATCTGACCTGGGTTAAATTAGACAGGAGTTACCTGCCACAAGAATTGGCTTATTGGGTGTGTTAGGGACACAGGAGTGGCCCACTGTGGGAGTGGCTCATGGTCAGTCCAAACCAGCCTAAGTCACATGAAACCTACTCCCTAAACTAGAGATGCAAGAATAGTTCTCGTGGCAAGAGTATCTTGCAAAAGGCTCTGGGAACACAGCAGCTGCGAGAAGGACTCACAGACCTAGCACTTGAGTGGAGAAACAGTGGGAGGGGGAGATGTATGAGTGCATATGAGTAAGTGGAATGGAGTGTGTGAGGCCATGAATCCCTTAGTGTGGACCATATGCCTTGGGCAAGTGTGGGACAAGCCTGAATTAGTGGCAATCCACAGTTTATGGAGGGACCTCACAAATGGTAGATAAGTTATAAGGTCCAAGTTCAGGATGATAAACTCTGACAGCTAAGCAGTGCCTGAAAACTCTGTAAGAGGGCAGTATGACCAGCCTGAAGCAAAAGTAACTTAGTGAGAGAAGTACATTGTAATTGGATCGAGGTGGAAGGGGAAGCATCAAAACCTACCCTCTTAAAGTGCTAAGAAATTTCGAGAAAGGTTATTCAGGGGCTTACAGGGATAAAATTGAGCCCCCAGATATTGATAACTCTTTGTGAGGTGTATTGGCCTTCTTTTGATGTAGGATGGCTGGTGAAGGGAACAACTGATGGTAACAATGAGTATGTAGAATGGTGACGGGATGTAGAACAGCAGTGAGAGTATCCTGATCAGTTCCCTTCCATTGACTCATGGCTAAATGTAGCTCAAACTTGGTCAGTGTGGTTGCAGACTTGTCTAGCAGCATATTGCAAAACCCTTGTCACCCAGGCTGGAACCAAAGTAAGAGATATGGGAGAATCAGCTTTGCCAGAGGTTACAGGAGCTGAGAAACAGACCAAAGACAAACTAACCCTACAAGAACTACCAGAAGAGATAGAAATACCCTTCCCTTATGCTCCAATTTATCTGCCCCTACCAAGACCCAATTCAGAGAAGGCAAGATTGGAGAATGAGGAATACCAAGCATCATCTTCCCAAGCAGAGAAGACAGAGTTCCTCCCCTGAATGAAGAAAAGGAGAGTCAAGACAACCAACTGCCCTGCCTATGGTCATGCCCCTGTGGAAGGCTGGGCCACCCATCTATTACAATGCAACAGGGCAAGTCCAAGGAAGTGAGTGGAGTTTTGTTTACCAAGCTTTCTCAAACAAGGACCTCCTTAATTGGAAACATCATACCCCCTCATACACAGAGAAGCCACAGGCACTCAGATCTGATGGAATCCATTTTCCAGATACTGCACATTGGCCAGATTGTAAACCACTCCTCATGATTTTATTCAGTTCTGAGGAGTGCCTGAGGGGAATGCAAGCCACACCAAAGGCTAGAAGACCATACCCACCCCACCCCCAAGCAGTGAATGTCCAACCTTAAGCCTAAGGTCATTTCTCCAAGACTGAGCCCATCTGGAATCCAATTTAAAGGTGGAAAGATACACCTGGAAAAGTATCACGAAGCTCTCTTAAAAGGCCTGAGAGCAGGGGGCAAGAAAGCCATAAATATGGGAGAGATTTTAGAAATACTCCAGGGCCCAGATGACAGTCCAGGCCAGTTCTATGAAACACTGTGAGGCTTTCCTACTCTACACCCCATTTAGCCCAGAGGCAGTCAAGAGCCAGTGCATGATGAGTGTGGCTTTCATAGGACAGGCACAGGGAGACATCAGGCGGAAGCTGCAAAAATTAGAGGGTTTTGCCAGCATGAATGCTACTCAGTTCATAGAAGTAGCTACTAAGGTATATGTTGATTGAGCTCAGGAGGCCAAACAGGAGGTAGACTGGAGACTAAAAAAACCACCCTGCTGGCAGCTGCACTCTAGAAACAGGGCAGAAGACACAAAGGGATGAGGGCATGGAGGAAAATGAGAGAAAGACCGGACTAGACAGGGCTCCAGGGACCAACAAAAGCAGCCTTTGAATCAGTATGCCTAATGCAGAAAGTTTAGACATTGGAAGGATGAATGCCCTGAAAAGGATGAAGAGGGTGGAGAAAGTAGGACAGGGACTCCCTCCACCAAACGCCTTGTTGGAGCCAAAGGTTATGAAGTCTAGACCAGATTGGGCTGCATTCCTCTGGGCCTCTAGGAGCCCATGGTCAAAATGAATGTGGGAGGCCACTGGATGGATTTTATGGTGGATAGTGGAGCTGAACATTCATTAGACACAGCCCACTGGACCAGTGTCCAAAAATCACATAACTCTTGTAGCCACTGGGGTTCCAGAAAATAGGCCATTTTTCCAACTCAAAAGGTATATTATAGGGGGAAAAATGATCTGACATGAGTTCCTGTATCTTCCAAACTGCCCACTCCCTTTGCTGGGAAGAGATTCGCTTTGTAAATTTCAAGCCCAAATTGCCTTTGGGCAACAAGGGAAAATGACTCTAAATTTGACTCACCCAAAGGTTATGGTGTTAACCCTTACTGTCCCACAGGCCAAGGAATGGAGATTATGCTCACCCCAACTGGGAACAAATGAACTATATGGGCTGGCCCAAGCAGTTGCTGGGATATGGCCTGAAGACAACCTACCAGGGTTAGTTGTAAAATTAAGCTTCAGTGATAGTAGAACTAAATCCAGGAGCAATTCCCATTCAATGCCACCAATACACACTCCCTTGAGAAGCCATTGAAAGTAGTTAAGGACATCTGAAGCAGCTTTTAGAAAATGGAATCCTAGTTAAATGCTAGTCATCTCGGAACACCCAGCTTTTCCTGGTATATAAGCCAGGGACTGACAAATAGAGGCTAGCACAAGACTTACATGCAGTAAATCAGGCGACTGAACCCCTAAACCCAATGGTACCAAACCTGTATACTCTATTGGGACTCACTGCAGCAAGTACTGCCTGTTTCACTTGCTTGGATGTAAAGGATAGTTTTTTCTATCTCCAATTTACATCCATCAGTCAACCCATCTTTGCATTTCAATGGGAGGGCCTGGCTACTGGCATGAAAGAACAACTCACTTGGACTAGGCTACCCCAGGGATTTTAAAACTCTCCTACGAGTTTCCAGGAGGCATTGGCCACCTATCTCAAGTTCTTCATTGTGCTGGGAAACAACCATGTGTTATTACAGTAGATGATTTTCTCTACTGTGCAGTTCCAGCTCGCACAGATTGTATCCAGGAGACCCAAGATCTTCACCTACTCTGGAAAGCTGGATACAAGGTATCCAGGAAGAAGGCTCAGATTTCCCAACAAAAACTCATATCTGAGTGGTTTTTTGTTGTTGTTGTTTATTTTAAAGGGAATAAAACAACAGTAAAATAAAACAAAACAGTGATAGGATAGTAGGAAATCCACAATTGTTACTCTATTACATATTGTTATCCTCTAAATAGTTGCTCGTACTAATGGCTCCAGGCTTGCAAAGTCAATCAGACAACACAAATATCAGGTTGCTTCCCTACTTCAGTTATTTTCATGTCAGCCTATGTCACATACAGTTGCTTATGGGATGGGGGGTGGCGAGGACTGGAGGCAACTTCCTTGAAGGTTCTCAGCTGGCAGGGATACTGCCAGCGCACAGGGGGCTACCAACTTTTTTTTTTTTTTTTGGTACCAGGGATCGAACTCACGACCTTACACTTGCCAGGCAGGCGCTTACACTGCTAAGCTAAATCCCTGGCCCCTGCTACTCAACTTTCTTCCTGGTTCTCCCTGGCCAGCAGGGCCTCCACTGGCACATAGGGGAAGGGGGCTGCATGATTTTCTTGCTGCTTTTCCAAGTCCAGCAGGGCCATCACCCTTGGTTTTCTTATTTTTGCTAGATTCCTGAATTATCTGTCTCCATGGGCTTCAAGTCTCAGTTCAGATCCTTCCTGTGTCCACGGGACCCACCTCCCTCCTTCTCTTCCTCATGTTGCTATATTACAGGGTCTGGATACCAAAGCTTGGAGAGATTCTTTTGTCGCTACTCACCACTCCAACATTTTCCCATGAGTCCTGATATCTGAGTTTTATAGTAGCATAAGGGTAACACCAATTGGGTAGTAAATGAAAGCTGTCTGTGCCCTCCCAACTTCATCCACTAGATGCCAGATAAGGGAGTTTCTGGGGGCAGCAGTGTTCTGCCACATTTAGATTCTCAACTTCTCACTTATGGCTAAGCCTTTATATGAAACCATTGAAGTGGAGGAAAGGGAGCCTTTCCCCTTGGGGGACTGGTTTAAGAGAGAGCATTCCAACAGATCAAGGAAGCCTTGACCCAATGTCCAACTTAAGGACTGCCAGACATAACCAGGCCCTTCCTGTATGTCCATGAATGGGAAAGGATGTACACAGGGGTCCTGATGCAGGTTGTAGGTTCCTGGCATTGCCCAGTGGCATAGTTATCAAAACGAATGGACTCTGTGGTCCTGGGTGGCCTCTGTTTCAAGACAGTTTCTACCACCACCCTGCTAACCCAGGAAGCCAATAAATTAACTCTGAGGCAACAAATGACTAAGTGCCACATTTGGTTATAACCTTGACAAGCCAGAGAGGACATCATTGGTTGTCAAACCTGATAATAACCAAATATCAGGAGATTCTATGCAAAACCCCCTGCATAACTCCAGAGACTGTGAATACCCTTAACCTAGCCACCCTACTCCCAATTGAGCCAGGAACACCCCTTCATGACAGTGTGGACAGAGTGAATTAAGTATTCTCCAGTTTGGGAAAGCTCACAGATTGTGCCCTTGGGGACACAGATGCTGAATACTTCACAGATGGGAGCAGTTATGTACTGGACAGGGACCACTGGGCAGGATATACAGTGGTGACACAGGACTTGGTGATACACACTCAACCTCTTACTACTGGGAATTTGACAAAGGCTCTCACTGGCGAGAGAGAAAAAGGTTTAACATCCATACTGACTCCAAGTATGCGTTTGCACACTGCATGTCCATGAGGCCATATATAAAGAAAGGGAACTTCTAATAGCTGGGGGAAAAGAAATGTAGAGATTTTATAACTCCTGCATACTGTATGGACTCCCAAAAAAGTGACTCTTATGCACTGTACGGAGCAGCAAAAGACTGGGGCATTAGAAGCCGGGGGAAGTAAAAAAGCTGACTGAAAAGCGAAGGGAACTTCCTTGATGGTCCCACAAAGGGGTTCCCTAGCCATGCTGCTTATCCCAGCACTCCCTTTCCAAAGACCCCAAATTATTCACTAAAAAAACCTGTTTGCCCAGGAAGCTAGAGAATAAATTAAAGGAGGATGGTGAAAATTTCTCATACTCTATTAGATAAGCAGTTAACATCTGTACCCTCCCATCTCATCTCCTTGTTGGGATTTCATTTGATATTTCTTAAGGTGTTGCAGAATTGACATAGTTCAGCATAGTTGGGGGTCCCAAGTTGAAGTTTTATAATCTCCCTGACACAGCAGATAATCCCAATCACCTGGTTTGTCATTGTATCTTTATGGATGCCCAGCTCCTGGGAGTGTGATTGTTACGGTTTGTATATAGATGGCCCCCCCAAGCCTCATGTAGTCATGGCAGTGGCTGAATCTAGCATTTGTGGTTGACTCGCTGTCTAGCACTGGGATTGACAGTGTGAGCTCTGCACCCACCCAGGGGTGGAGCCGACATACAGTGTAAGGTTGGAATGGGGGCGTGTTTTCCTCTCTTTGGTGCAGTTTGCTCTTGCCACTTGCAGCTGCCATGAACTGCAGTGCCTCAGCCATGCCACCCTGCCTTGTAGCCAGCTGATTATGGACTGAAATCCACAGAAACTGTAAGCTAAATAAACCTTTCCTTGCTTCACTTTGGGTGTCAGGTGTTTTGTCCCAGCAATGAGAAAAAAGTAACCAATACAGTGATAAAGGAGTCCACTGAGCTACTTCTGAGTAGCTCAGTAGTAGTCTCTACTCACAAAGATGAGAAATAGTCAATGGTAGAAGGACTATTAGAATGGTGACTCCCTTAATGCTGCTGTGAATGTGAAATGATGCACATGTTGGGAAGAAGTTTGGCGGCTTCTCAAAGGTTCCTCCCCAAAATGACACTATTAACTAGCCATTCCACTCTTAGCACAGAGCCAAAACACCGGCAATTGATAAGGAAACAAGGACCTGTGCACAAATGTTCATGTGAACTGTTTCATCCTAGGATGAGTCTGAGGTCACCAGCTCACCACCGAATTTTCCCAGGCTGTCTCTGTAGTCAGAAGACAGTGCAAAGGAAAACTGAAGTTCATCGGCAGAAAAAAGATGCAAAGCGCCCTGAAGAATGGGGGTCCTGGAGGTGGGTAACCACTGAGTATGTCTAGCAGTCCTGTATTTATGATACTGAGATGGTCTCTCCCTCTGAGGCCAGCCTCTCCCAATTGGTTTGTCCATCCTGTTGCTAGGGATTTGGGTTCAATATTCAACAATTAAGGTGGACAGTGGTACAAAAGCAAAATTGCTGATTGCCTGTTACTTACATTCTCTGGACACTGTAGAGGTTTTTTTTTCCTAAGTTGTAAAGGGTCCATGCCCCTTTCCTGATCCTACCTATGGGTCCCTTCAATTTTTTTTTTTTTTTGCAGCACCGGGGATTGTACTCCTGAACTCACGCTTGCCAGGCAGGCACTTAGGTCACTGAGCTAGTTCCCCAGCCCTTGTCTTTTTGAGACAGGGTCTCACTATGCCATTCAGGCTGGCCTTGAGCTCACTTTGTAGCCCAGGCTGGTCTCGAACTCACAACAATCCTCCTGTCTCAGCCTCCTGAGTGCTGGGATTATAGGCATGAGCCACCATGCCCGCCTCCCTTCAATTCTTATACAGCTTATGGGTGACAACCAAAAGGTAGAAACTACCAAAATGTGATAATCAGACTACACGACATGAAGCAGCAACTTTCCAGACAGTCTTAACCTTAAAGACTTTCCCTTAACCTAAGGAAAATCAGCAGAGTTTGCAGGGTGGTTGATCACAACACTGTGAGGGAAGAGAGGACTCCCTAGGTAGGTTCACAAAAATAGATTCAAGCCCTTTAAAACATAAGGAAAAAACAAGCTAGGGCTCCCATACCACTCTCACTGCCCACTACCACCCACACCCACACTGCCCATCTGGGATCCGTGGGCTTGATGGCGACCATGGCTGCAGGCCATCTGTTGGCCTTGGTGCTCTTGCTGCTTCAGAGAATGGTGAACTGGATCTGGGCCCTGGAGCTGTTTCCCCCAGCCTTCACTATCAAGTCGTGTGGATAAGATGCGAGAAGACTTTGTCATGCTGGCAAAAACAGCAAGCGGAGTCACCCAACTCATTGATAATTATGAGAAATACCAAGATTTCTATACTGTGGAACCAAATAATGCTCACCAACTGGTGGAAATTGCAACAGGGATATTGAAAAACTCATAAGCAACAGATCAAAAAAGCCCTGAGTCTTCCCAGATCATGCTCACCTATCTTGTCCCAATAAGGGAATAAATGTAGTGACATGGAGGCCTTGTGATGCAGTGTTGAGCTGCTTGGTAAAAGGCACATGAAGAAGAACCAGGTGGTGGTGTTGGCAGTCCCTTCGATGACCATGATGGCCACTCTGTGACTAACAGAGACATCATGCATAGTGGAAATTCACTGGATCAGGGCCTCATTCCTGTCCTGGATGAGATGGAACAAGATTTTATCATGCTATGCAGAACAGCATGCAAATTAAAATTCACCAGTTATTTCTGGAATGTTCCATGTAATATATTCAGAAAATGACTGACCGTAGGTAACTGAAAACACAGACAACAATAACAAATAAGAGAGGACTACTATTCAAAAAAATTTTTTTTAAATTCTAAGATTAGTCCCCTCCTGGGTGTCTTCCAAGAAGAATTAAAAACATCATACTACAGTGATGTATGAGCACCCATATTTATAGCAGCACAGTTTGTAATAGCTAAATCTTGGGAACAAACCAAATGCTCATCAACTGAGGAATGGATAAAAGAGATGTGGTATTTTTATATAATGGAGTACTACTCTGCTATAAAGGATAAACTCAAGGCTTTTATAGGTAAATGAATGCAACTAGAGACCACACTCATAGGTGAGATAGATCAAACTCACATGTGTAATCATATTGTCTCCCTAGTGTAAAAAACTTAAAAAGTAAATAAGATCCAAAATGTACAATAGATATTGTGAAAGGGAAAGAAACTGCTCAAAAGGAAACAACAACTGGGATGGGAGAAAGCAGAAAAGAAAGAAGGGAAAAATAAATAAGTGAAATAAAAACAAAAATATATACATACATAAAAGATAGCTAAGATAGTTATACTACTCATTTCTTTTAGTTGATAAAAAAATTTGTGCTTATATTGTTTGATCAACTATGCATGTCTATATCTTGTAAACTGAGCAACTACTTTGAAGATAACACTATGCAGTATATTAGCAATTGTTAATTTTAGAAGCCAGGGATTTAGCTCCACAATTCAAGCGCTTGCCTGATAAGCGCAAGGTCATGAGTTTGATCCTTAGTACCAAAAAAAAAAAGTTAAATTTGTAGTATCCTGTTTTAAAATTCTGTATCATTGTTTTCATTGGTTTTTATTCTCTTTAAAATAAAAAAAGTTTTATGGAATAAAGGTAAAACAAAATTTCATAACAAAACAATAGGAGAGTAGCAATAGTTAATACATTGCATATTGTTATCTTTAAAGTAGTTATTCAGAGTACATGATATAAGCATTAAAATTTTCTCCAATCAATATTAGCACAACCCTTCCTTTACAATGAACTAGAAGACACTAATAGTATAACTATTAGTTTTGCTAATAGTTTTTTTTCCTTTTTCCTTTCCATCCTTTCCCTTCTCCCCCATTCTAGTTTCCATATCCCTCTGAACAATTTCTTCCCATTTCACAATATCTGTTATACATTTTAGACCTTGTTCACTCTCAGTTTCTCATACCAGGAAGACAACATGACACTTACATGGGAGAGTCTGATTTATTTCACTTAGGAGTGTGGCCTCAAGTTGTATCCATTTACCTATAAAAGTCACAAGTTTATTTATGGCTTGAGTAGAACTTCATTGTATAAAAATACCACATCTTTTTTACTCTATTCTGTGGTTGATGGGCATTTGGGTTGTTTCCAAGATTAGCTATTACAAATTGTGCTGCTATAAACATGGGTACGCGTATATCGCTGTAGCATGACTTTTTCAATTTTTCTGGGAAAATACTCAGAAAGGAAATAGCTGGATGGAATGGGACTTCCAATCCTAGTTTTTTTAGGAATCTCCACACTGATTTCCAGAGTGATCGTACCAGTCTACCCACAACCCCACATTTGTTACTTGTTGATTTGTCATTCATTGATTTCTTTTGTTTGTTTTTTGTTTTTGCGGCACCGGGAATTGAACTCACAGTCTTGCACTTGATGGGCAGGCGCTTAGACCGCTGAGCTAGATCCCCAGCCCCATTCATTGATTTCTTGATGGCAGTCATTCTTTCTGGAGTGAGATGGAATCTCAATGATATTTGAACTTGCATTTCTCAAATGACCAGTGCTGTTGAACATTTCTTCATGTATTTATTTGCCATTTGTAGTTCTTCATCTGAGAAATGCGTGTTCATCTCAGATGCCCATTTTTGGGTTGGGTCTTTGAACTTGGGAAGCCCAATGTTTTTCAGTTCTTTATATGTTCTAGATACAAGTCCATTACCTGAGGGACAGCTGGCTAAAATTCTTTCCCATTCTGTGGGTTTTCTTTTCACTCTGTTGGTGATTTCTTTTGAAGTGCAAAATCTTTTTAATGAGATTCCAGTTGTTGATTCTTTGAAGTACTTCCCATATGGTTTGCATTTTGTTCATGAACTCTGCCTACCTCTATGTCTTCAAGATTTTTACCTACCTTGTCATCCAGTAAATTTAGTGTTTCTGTTTTAATATTTAGATCTTTGATCCATTTTGACTTTAGTTTAATACATGGTGATAGATATGGGCCTAGTTTCAGTCTTCAGCATGTGGAAGTCAATTTCTCTGGCACCATTTATTAAAGAGGTTATCTTTCTTCTAGTGAACATGTTTGGCCCCTTTGTCAAAGATAAGGTGGCTGAGTGTGTTTGTAGTTGTGGTTGTATCTTCTAATCTATTCCATTGATCTTCAGGTCTGTTTTGATTCCAGTATCATGCTGATTTTATCACAGTAGCTTTGTAGTGTAATTTCAAGTCAGGAATTGTGATGCCTCCTACCTTGCCTTTGTTGCTCAGGATTGCCTTTCCTATTCTAGGTCTCTTCTGATTCCAAATAAATTGTAGGAGTGTTTTCTTTAGATCTGTGAGGTATGTTAATGGTATTTTCATTGGAATTTCATTAAATCTGTCTAACAGTTTTGGGAGTACGGCCATTTTTACTATGTTGGTTCTTCCTATCCAAGAGCAAGGGATATCTTTCCATTTTCTGACATCCTCTTCAGTCTCCTTTTTTAGAGTACTGTAGTTTTCAATGTATAGGTCTTTTACATCCTTTATTAGGTTGATTCCTAAGTATTTCGTTTTTTTTTTTTTGGATGCTATTGTGAGAGGTGTTATTTCATAATTTCTCTCTCAGTGAGTTTGTTGTTTGTGTACAGGAATGCTCTTGATTTTTGAGTGTTGACTTCGTATCTAGCTACACTGATAAATTTGCTTATTAACTCTAATAGTCTTTTGATGGAGTTTTGGGGTCTTCTATGTAGAGTATGATGTGATCTGCAAATAGTGATAATTTAACTTCTTCCTTTCCTATCCCTATTCATTTTATTTCTCTCTTGTCTAATTGCTCTGGGTAACGTTTCCAGAACTATATTGAATAGAAGTGGTGATAGTGGAAATCTTTGTCTTGTTTCTGATTTTAGAGTAAAAGTTTTCAGTTTTTGTCCATTTAGTATGATGTTGGCTGTGGGTTTATCATTGATTGCTTTTATTGAGATAAAGATCATTCAATCCAATTTTCTGTAGGGTTTTATCATGAATGGATTTTGGACTTTGTCAAATGCTTTTTCTGCATCTATTGAGATGATCATGTGATTTTTGTTTTGGTTCTGTGTATTAACATTTGTATTACATTTATTGATTTGCATATGTTGAACCATCCCGGCCTCTCTTGGATGAATCCCACTTGGTCATGATGTATAATCTTCTTGATGATTTGCTGCATTATGTTTGCAGGTATCTTATTGAGGATTTTTGCATCTATTTTCATTAGGGAGATTGGCCTTTAGTTTTCTTTTTTGATTGTGTTCTTTTTTTTTTTTTTTTTTTTTTGCGGCACTGGGGATTGAACTCACAACCTTGTGCTTGCCAGGCAGGCACTTAGGCCACTGATCCCTGGCCCTCTTCTCTGGTTTTTTAATCAGGGTAATACTTGCTTTGAGGAATGATTTTGGAAGTATTGCTTACCTTTCAATTTTTAAAGAGTTTTAGTATTAGTAGCATTAGATATTTTCTGAATTTCTTGTAGAATTCAACAGTGACTCCATCAGGACCTGGGCTTCTCTTTGCTGGTAAATTTTTAATTATATTTTCAATTTCATTTGCTGATATTGAGTTATTCAGAATTTTTATATCTTCTTGTTTTAGTTTTGGCAATTTGATTGTGTCTAGGAATCTGTCCATTTCCTCTGT
>RJWT010029057.1:0-15037 GCA_004365215.1 Cuniculus paca | reverse complement strand
TCTCTGCGGCCCCCGGTGCGGGGACGTCTCCTGGGCTGTGGGCGTCAGGACTCTGACCTGTGGGAAGAACGAGGGGAGCATGGGGGACCAGAGATGCCCGTCTCGCGCCTCCCTGCGCAGGCAGCTGTAATCTCTGTCCCTGGGCTCAGGAGAACTGGCGCAGAGGCCACCCTGGGGGCACTGTCACAGTCCGGTGTGGAGGCTTCCCGCCCTCTGTTTTTCCCTGTCGCGTCTTTCGAAGCTGCCTTAGTGGGTCCCGCTCCTTGTGGCCCCGAGTGGAAGGACACGTCCACAGGGCTCGGAGGGCAGGGATGATGCCATCCCAGGGAGGGGTGGCCAGGTCAGGCCCCAGTGACCCATCCAGGTGTCTGCCACAAGCAAGACCAGAAGGACTCCCTTCTGCCCTCATTGTGTGAGTTTTGTGGGGACCCCCTGCCACTGAGATCTGACTGCAGTTTGGGGTGGCCTCGGGCGACCCTGTGTTCCCACCGCAGACGCTCCTGACCAGGGCAGGGGAACGGGCTTGACATTCATGAAGCACCCGCAGGCCTCTTTTGCCAGGAAGATGCCCAGCAGTTCACCCCAGAGGGGCAGCCAAAAGGGGGCGGTGCCAGAAGGCTGTGGGGTGGGGATTGTTGCTTGGTGGCACACACTGTGCGTCTTACTTCATGTTCCTCCTCAAACTCTATGAGGTGGGTGTTTTTATTTCTGTTTTTCAGTTTAGTAATCTGAATTCCAGAATGGACCATGGGTGGATTGCTCAACAAATATGTGTTGAGGGGTGGGGGTGGGGGATATCAGGCTGTGCTCAGCTGCCTGAGATAGGTTCTTGGGGTAACGCTTCAAGGATGGATAGGAAATAGACATGAGCAGATGTGACGGGCTTTTGTGGGAGCAGCAGAGCACCCCATAATGTCATTCTTGCTTATTCCTCAGCAATGAGCATTTATGGGGTGCTGGGCACAAGTTAGGAGCTGAAGGAAGCAGAGTTGCATTGGATGTGGATGCCCCTGAGAGTTCCTGGCCCAGGGAGGGCTGAGGATAAAAACCGGCTCTTTACAAAGGGTGTCTAGAAGCCAGGCATGGTGGTGCACACCTGTAATCTCAGCACTCAAGAGGCTGAAGCAGGAGGATCGCTGTGAGTTCGTGGCCAACCTGGGCTACATAATGAGTTCAAGGCCAGCCAGAACTGTGTAATAATGTGTATATATATACATATATATGCTGTATAGATATAGATAAGCCATACATATAATGTGTGTGTGTATATATATATATATATGGTGTCCAGTTTTTTCCAAATGGAAACCAATGGCTAGTGTGAAAAGATGAGTCAGTTCTTAGAGACTTCTGCCATGAGGCTACTCAAATCCATTGCTTTTATTTAGAAAGAGTGTTATTTTAGGTGAGAAAACATTTCAAATGATCTCTGGTCAGGAGGGCCCACTGTCTGTTCCCTTGAAAGTATAGTGCAATATCCCGGCGCAGGTCAGAAGAGGTCCTGGTAGAGATTGTCTTTGAAAATCACATTAAAAAAAAAACCAAACAAACCCAATTCATAACTAGGCGCGGTGGTGCACCCCTGAACAGCCAGTCCTCTGGGAAGCTGAGGCAGAAGGACGTGAGGAGGACTGGGGACCAGCGGAGCTACATGGCCAGATGCCGTCACCACAAAAACAGAAGCCTTGGTAAAGGCTGCACACTGATGGGCTCTCTTGTGTCCCGCAGGTGTCAGAGATGGCTGAGGACGGCAGCGAGGAGATCATGTTCATCTGTAAGTGGCCCCCACCCTCCAGGCCGCTTACTACCGTGGGGTGTAGCGGGCTCCACGCTTGCAGTCCGGGCAAAGCTGCGCCTACGTTTTGTCTGTGTGATGCAGAAAGCCGTATCCGTGTGCCGAGGGCCGAGCGCGGGCCGAGCAGACTGCCTCTCCCGGGGCTCCCGGCGAGGGAGGCCACAGCATCACAGAGGTGGCCCTTGATTCAGAAAACCTCGCCACGAGGGGCTTAGAAAGGGGGAGGACCACTCGCTTTAGATGGACAGGTTTAGGATGAACAGGTGACCTTGGGAGTCCTGTCCTTCAGGGACACTGGCCGTCTCCACCGTGAAGGTGACTGTTGGTGTGGAAAGCGCCGCGGACGGAGTCTTTGCAGGGCAGTGCAGGGTGGCCTTCACGACACTGGCCTTGCTCTGCTGTTGTGCCCTCGCCTGTGTGGGTCTCCCGCCTTCGGGTCACACCTACCCAGCAGAGCCTGATTCGGGTGCGTATTCTCTGGGTGTCCCCACCCTGGTCCCCTCCAACGCCGACGTCTGCTTGTAGGGTGTGAAGACTGCAGCCAGTACCACGACTCCGAGTGTCCCGAGCTGGGCCCCGTGGTCATGGTCAAGGACTCCTTCGTGCTAAGCAGGGCGAGGTGAGTGACTGTCCCTGGGGCTGTCACCGAAGCAGGGTTTTCTGCGGACAGCAGCAAGGCACCAGGAGCAGGGCATGGGCCCGAGATGGGTGTGAGTGGATTCCTCCCTGGAGCTCGGGGTCCCGGGAGCCAGGCTGGCCCTGCCTGGGCCACATGGGTTACACACTGAGCATGGTGGCCAAGCTCCCTGGGTTTCCTCTGTGTTCCGACCCAGGCCTGCGCTGTGGCCAGGTGGGCTGGGCAAGGGCTCCAGGCCATTGCAGATTCCAGGACAAACACCTGTGGCCAGGCCCTGGTGTCCAGGACAAGGGCACCCAGTCCAGCCAGGGCTACCACATGGTGGCTCTGGGCCTCAGTGGGTTCGGCAATGCGGAGCAGTCACGTTGCTCCGTGAGGTGTGGTGTCACCGCATTGGTGCTAAAGTGACCTCTTACTGGCACTGTTCCCAGAGGCCAGGTTGCCGGGCCCCACCCTGTGTGTGTATTTTGGCTCATGGGGACTTGTTCTCTGCAAAACAAAGAGTAATATTTTTTCCTAAAGCAGAGGGCTCGTCAACTGCCTTCTCCTGCAGACCTTCTGGGGCTCCTGCTGCCCATGAGAAGCCAGTGAGACCATTGCCTCCATGGCCGGGGCCCACTGACAAGCTTCTCCATCTTGGGGCCTGTGCCCCTGCACCTCACGTCCCCTCACTTCTGGACATGTCTCCAGCTGGCCTCCGCCGTGCCCTGTGCTTAGGTCCCAGCCCCCGTGCCCTCTTCCTGCAGCATCCTGCTGGTGATTAGGTCTAGGTAACAAAGCCACGTCCTCAGGGAGACCAGCCTGCCTCAGCCTAGCCAGAAGCCCTTTTCTGTCAGCTGTCAGCATCCTGTTCCCCCTCTCTTGAGAGGCTGTGCACCCGAGTTCCTGTCCATAGCACCCATACCCAAAATTCTCAAAGGTTTAGTAAGTCGCCGCTCTGGCCTCTGCCCTGGCGCATCTTGCCTGTCCTGGGGAGGCTTGGTGGCACCAAGGCCATTGTGTGAATGACCACGCCTTGGCCACAGTCCTGAGTGGTCTTGTTTCCTGGAGACCTCTCAGAAGCTCTTGGGTCGGCAAGAGGCTCTGTGCCAGGGGCCGTGGCCGGCAGGGCCTCCCCAAGTCCTGTCCTTGCTCCCAGGTCCTCCTTGCCATCCAACCTGGAGATCCGGCGCCTAGAGGATGGGGCAGAGGGTGTGTTCGCTGTCACCCAGCTGGTCAGGCGCACGCAGTTCGGCCCATTTGAGTCCAGAAGGGTCGCCAAGTGGGAGAAGGAGTCCGTGTTTCCGCTGAAGGTACCGGGTGCTGCCTGTGGGGCAGGGTGGAAGGTGGGGGTGGAGCGCTCGCTCCTGCCTGTGACGTCACTCTGCAAGTGGTGCCAAGGGGAGACGGGTGTGCGCAGGGCCGTGGCACGGTGGGGGCTGTGGGTGTCCTGGATTTCCGTGGTGTCCTTGTGTCTGTGCTCACCCTGCACAGCTTTTCAGAGACACCAGGCCACAGTCCAAAGCCTGGCCCATGCCTGTGACCCCAACTCTTGGGTGGCTGGGGCAGGAAGATAGCTGTGAGTTCTAGGGCAGCCCGGGCTACACAGTTGAGACCCTGTCTCAAAAACTGAAACAAGAACAAGGTTCAGGGCAGACGCTGAAAGCTGGGCACCATACAGGCACATTTCAGCCGGAAAGGGGGAGAGAAAGGCACGTGATTTGTTGACAGAATAGAGACCAGGGAGCAAGTCTGGTGCAGGCCAGGAGTAGGGTGACCCCTGGCCCAGGTGCAGAGCCTAGGGTGCCTGTGTCCCCTGGGTCACGGCTGGATCCCAGGTGCCTCATGGCACAGTGACCTTCCACGACACCTGCTTCCCTTCCCTGTGGCCTCCGTGTGACTTTCCTCACTGCCAGGAACCTCCTGGCCTGAGGGAGGCCGTGGGATGGCCGGTGACCCCACCCCACTTGCCCGCCTGCCCGCCTGCAGGTGTTCCAGAAGGACGGGCACCCCGTGTGCTTCGACACCTCCAACGAGGACGACTGCAATTGGATGATGCTAGTGCGGCCGGCGGCTGAGCCCGCGCACCAGAACCTCACGGCCTTCCAGCAGGGCAGCGACGTGTACTTCACCACCTCATGCGACATCCCTCCCGGCACCGAGCTGCGCGTGTGGTACGCAGCCTTCTACGCCAAGAAGATGGACAAGCCCATGCTGAAGCAGACCGGCTCCAGTGGCCATGGTAGGGTCCCTGCCGCGAGTGCTCGGGATGGGCATGCAGTGATGGCATGGAGTTAGGGGCTCCTGACTGTGCGGGGTCGCTTGCTTCCGGGACCCTGGCTGGGGAGAAGGCCACCTCCCCGCCATGCGCGGGGGAGCTCAGGTGCCTGAGCAGGGTCCATGTGTGCAGGTGTGGGTGTGCGTGTGTCCCTAGGCATGTGTATGTGTGCACACATGCGTAGTTTCGTGCCTGTGTTTGTGTGTGTGGTCAGCGCGAGACTTGCCTAGGACATGTGCTCCTCCAGTTGCAACCTCTCGTCGCATGCATCCTATTACCCTGGTAACCCAGTGTGGGATGTTACCTTGTCCATGCCGTGGAGTGCTGTTGAGTTTTAAGCCATGTTGCCCCCTCTGGGGTCTTTTGAGCGGGGACCCTCTTCACCTAGTGTCAAGCAGCCATGAGAAATGCTGCTGTTTGACGTTTTGCCCTTGAGGCAGGAGTTTGATGTGGCCCTGCCTGCTCCTGCCCGGGGAGCAGAGCTGTTTCCGTTGCCATGGAGAGAACTTGCGACCCGACAGTGGACGCTGCCCCCCCCAGAGGAAGTGAGTCCCCCAGGAAACAGCTTCCTTTCATCACAGGCCCCAAGTGACAGACAGCAGGCAGCTGGAGAGGAGGCTTGGTGGCCTTGCAAGGTCCTGGTCTGCCCATGTCGGCTGAGTGCTGTGGAGTCCGTGGGACGCAGCCGTGTGTCCCCTCAGGGTAGGCAGGCACCCCAGCATGTTCAGGAGGTGTGACAGGCCAGGCCAGTGTCCCGGGGCCACCCTGGCAAAGCGCTGCACTCCACGAGCTTAACCACAGAAACAGCCCCCACTGCGTGGCCGCGCAGCCAGGTCTTGGCCACTTCCGAAGCCAGGCTCACTGAGTGACGTCCAGGGAGCTGCAACCCGGACAGGACTCCCAGAGGCTGCGAGCTGGGAGCTGTGACCCTTGTGCCTTCGCCTGAAGGTTCGGGTTATTAGGTTGACCCTGGGGACCTCCCCTTGCCAGCTGGTGTCTGGGTGGTGACAGACCCCTCATGACCCAAGGTTAAAGCCAAGGTCAAGGCAAAGGGTGCTGCACCTTACCTGAGTACCCCTGTCCTGTCTGTGCTGTGTCTGCTGGGGAGGTCTCTGTTTGGCAGCTGTGTAGAAGGATGGATTAAATGACTGTCACCCATTGGGGTGGCCCCCGATGCAGGAGGACCCACACCCTGGGGTGTGGCAGGGCACCTCCAGTGATCACAGACAGGAAGACATGGCTACATGTAGCCCAAGCCTGAGTAAGTGTTTCGGTTGGGGAGGTAACTGAACAGTGGAATATTTTAGAATTACTTTTTGTGGTTTTTACTTTCTGTTTGGGGACAGATGTCAAGCAGCTCTTTCCTGGAAAAGTAGTTGTGTTAGTCAGCTTTCATGTTGCTGGGACACAATCCATAATTTAAAGGAGGAAGCGTTTCATGTGGCTTACGGTTTCTGGAGATTCAGTCCATGGTTGGCCGCTCCAAGGCAGGCACACCCTGGTGAAAGGGCATGGAGGGGCAAAGCTGCTTGGCTCACGGTGGTTGGGAAACAGAGCAGGGGAACAGGCTCAGAGAGGAAGGAAGTAGGCACAGACTCCAAGGTCATCTCCAGGGCCTCCTAGACAGCCAGAAGTGTGCTCCATCGGTCCCCGGGGTGGATCCGAAAGCCATCAGGTGGACACTGCCCCCATCTCCCACAGTAGTGAAGTCATGGGGGCGTTCACCGGTTGGTTGGATCCCTGTGTCTTTTCTGCCTGTTGAGCTCTCGACTCACCATCCTAGGCTGGCTGCCCCTGGTGACTTTCCCCTGGGGTCCCTGCAGGATGCGAAAATGGTAGCGCCCCTCTGCAGCCTCCAGCCTCCCGGGTCCTACTGACCCCTTTCCTAAGCTTCTTTACCCAGGCCCCAGGAGGCCCGGTCCAGGCACATGAGAGCTCAGCACCTTGGTCTGTGGAGGAGTGTGGTCCGTGCGTGCAGTGGAGGCAGTGCCTCGCATGCGGCCCGTGCTTGTGAAATGTTAGCTGTTGCCGCCCCTGTCGCTGTCACATCACCTGTCGGGCCAGTGTGGGGCTCCACTGGTCACCAGGCCTTCACTCTGATCTCTCGCAGCCACAGGCACCCCGGAAGTCGGCGCTCCCGCAGAGGCCGAGCGTGGCCCGTGGCCCTGCAAGGTGTGCGCCCGCTCCTTCCTGGAGCCCCAGCTGCTCAATGGTAAGGCGGGAGTCAGGGTGCCCTGCACAGCGGGTGCCAGCGCCCAGGCCCCACGGCCCGTGTCATTTGGGCTGTCCCGGGCGCCATCTGGCTGCAGGCTGCCCTCCCTCCGGGGTCCTGGCCATGCCCAGGCGCCTATGGCTAGGCTGGGAGCACGCAGGTGCCAGGGCCTCAGACGCCACCACGCACCGTGCCTGTCCTGCTGTCCTGCCTGGCTCTGTCCCGTGTCTGCCCGCCAGGCTGAGGCCCCTCAGAGGTGGCGGGGAAAGAGCCCAGCGTGTCCCCAAGTTGTGCGAAGCCCTGGAGGCTCCCGTGTGTCTGCACGCGCCCCTCCTGGGGCCCGCATAGGGTGCAGCTGCCTCACCGGAGAACCCGCCCTCTGATCGTGTGACCTGCAGCCTCACAGGAGCTCCTGTCTCTTGCCAACACAGAACAGCAGGGTGGCCGTGGGGCTTTCTGAGGGTCATGTTTGCAAAGCGCACCCTGTTTTGAGGTGGACGCAGTCCCACTGTGGAACTGCGGAGCGCAAGGACGTTGCCCACGAGTGCGAAAGACCTTTCTGGTTTGCAGTTTTCGTTGGTGACTGGCTTTTTGTTTTGTTTTGTTCGGGTTTTGGAGACAGGGTCTTGGGACAGGGTCTTGCTGGCCTTGAACTCACTGTGTAGCCCAGGCTGGCCTCAGACTTGAAGTGATCCTCATGCCTCAGCCTCCTGAGGGCTAGGGTTACAGGTGTGCGCCACCACGCCTGGCTGGTGACTGGTTTTGAATGAAGAAATAAAATCTTTTCACTCTGGCTGAGCAGTGCCAGTGGTCAAAGTTGGCAGACAGTGGCCTTGCATGGCTGGGCCGTTGTCTGCGCAGCGCTGCACCCAGCCCTCCTGCTGCTCCGCGTCCTCTCTGGGATGGAAGTCTCATTCCTGCCCTTGCCCCCACGTCTCAGGGCTGAGCAGGCTAAGGCCTCGGGGGCGACTCGCCTGCCTGCCTGTGCCACAGCTTGAGGTGCACCTGCTTCCCCTCGGGCACCATCTCAGCCGTGCCACAGCATCTGCTGATCCCCAGCCTGCCTGCTGCACCCCGAGAGCCCCAAGGGTCCTGGCTGCCTCTCTGCTGCAGCCCCACCCTGCCATGGCTGTGGAATGGGGGTTCAGCACCAGACAACTGTGGAGGAGCACAGAGGCTGGAGCCCTGGGGACAGAGGACCTCCATGTCCCAGAGCAGAGGGCGTGCTGGGCGCGAGCGGGTCCTTGGGTTATGCCAGTGCTGCATATTCTAGAGCAGGGTGTCAGCTCCCTGGTGTCGCGTCTCAGCCTTGATCACACTGTGCCTGACCCTGCTTTCCAGAGGACCATATCTGAGGGCTCGCCTGGCATCGGAAAGCTTGACTGTGTAGTTTCAGGGTCCGGCTTCCCAGGTTTACCCTCTTCGGGGTTGGCCAGCTTCCAAACCAAACCAGTGCCTCAAGCTGGATCTAACTGAACTTAGAAGATGCGTGACTTCAGGCAGGTGAAGATCGCCTTGTGCTTTTTGAAGACAGCCCTACCACGCAGAGCAATTGAGTGACTTAGCAAGAATCCATCTCAAGAAATAAAAATAAGCTGGATGTGGTGACACACACCTGTAATTCCAGTACTTGGGAGACTGAGACAGGATTGCTTCAAATTCAAGTCCAGCCTGGGCTACATAGTGAACTACACAGCAAGACCTGTCTCAAAAAACAAAACAAAACAAAAAAAAGAAAGTCTTGCTAGACATGTTTGTAGGTGCCTATAATCCCATTACTTTGGAGGCTGAGGCAGGAGGACCACAAGTTTGAGCCCAGCCTTGGCATCTTGGCAATTCAGTGAGACTCTGAGAATTAAAAAAAGAAAAAAATTAAAAAGGGCTGGTGATGTAGCTCAGGGCAAAGGTCTGGGTTCCACCTCAGTTCCTCTAATGAGAGAGGGAGAGAGGAGGGAGCGCGCGCGGTGCACAGAGTGGAGAGCGTGGCGGTGGGGCGGGCGGGAGGGAGGACGGGTGCTGTCCCGCGACACGCTGTCAGCTGCTGTGTTCCTGCAGAGCACCTCCTGGGCCACCTGGAACACAGCAAGGGGCTCCCCCCAGGCAGCCAGCCGGAGGCGGCAGCAGTGCCCGAGAAGGAGCCCAGCGCGCCCCTTGGGGAGCCCCCCGTGGCCCCTGAGAGCACCGGGACCCCCAAGGAGCAGAGGAAGAAGCCCCGCCGTGGGCGGAAGCCCAAAGCCTCCAAACCCCAGCAGCCTCTGGTCACCGCGGAGGACAAGGAGCCTGCAGGTGAGGGCTGGCATGGGGCACGTGGGCCGGGGTGTGGGGCACGGCCGCCCTGGGCCCGGGCTTGCAGGGTTGCTTGTCCGCCTGCCGGCGAGGCCTTGTGGAGGTGGCCTCCAGGTCCTGCTCCTCTGTCCTCTCACTCAAGTGCAGGCAGTGCACAAAGCCAGTGTGGGTGGTGAGGTTTGACGGGGATGTGCCATGCCCAGCGCCCAGGGGTGCAGACGCCCTCCCCGCTGCCCTGTGTGTCCCTGGCGGAGGGGGGCCCACCCTGGCAGGGTCCACGTCCTGTCGGGGGTGATGTCTGCTCTCCCGGCTGCCCGTCCCCCTCGGCCATCTGCTGCACCTACTGCACACTCAACCCTGGACACCCGGCTGCTGGCTCCTCCTGCCTGCCGCCGTACGGGTCCTGGGTGCCTTCTTTACCTCTGGGGGACATTGCAGGGTTTTCTTTTGTGAAAACACAAAGAAACCCTTGGGATTTGAGGGTCCTGCATGTGCTATCGGCAGCTCCCTCTCTGCTCTTGGGGTCTGCAGCCGAGAGTGCCTGGCGTCCCCTGCTTGGATCTTATGGAAAGAGGAGTGGTTTGGGGTCCGGGACAGTTCTAGCCTCGATGGTGACAGGAAAGCAGAGGGCAGGGGCTGGTTGTGTCCTGGGTCACCTGTGTCCAGGATGCTTGAGCAGCTGAAGCACTGGAGACCAGCATGAGAATCCTTCTGTCACCCGTCCCTGGCCCCGTCTCTGACCTACTCTGAGGATTATTTGATATTTGACTCTCGGGCACTTTTCAAACATCCCTGGATGGTGTATCTAATTATAAACTCTAATAGCTCTAAATCTGTCAGAACTAATGAAAGAGTTAGAAGGTTCTGCGGTCTGTTCCGGCTTGGTATGAAGAGAGATGGAAGTCCTATGAAGATGTTATGGCTTTAAAAACCAATCACAAGTTAGGGTGATTCCGTTTGGGTAAAGATGAACTTCATTTATTTATGTTAGTGGTGCCGGGGATTGAACCCAGGGCCTTGGCACTGAGCTACATCCCAGCCCATTTCCTTTTTTACTTGAAGATGGGGTCTTGCTAAGTAACTAAGTTGCCAAGGATGGGCTAGAACTCAGTCTTCCTGCCTCAGCCTCCCAGAGGGCTAGCATTCCAGGGGTGCGCCACCGCACCCGACTTGCTTTTCTTCAGACAGGGAGAACTCTGTGTGTGCCCACGGTGTGTACCCTTAGCCCATCTGCTCTGGTGCTTGCCCATGGTCCACTCTGTGGCTTGGCGCACATTTTGGGTTTGCTGTGTCTGTCCCCACCTGGTGATCACTCTGCTCGTTGCACCCCCTTTGCACAGAGCAAGTGGCTGAGATCATCACCGAGGTCCCGCCAGACGAGCCGGCCAGCGCAACGCCAGACGAGCGGATCATGGAGCTGGTTTTGGGGAAGCTGGCCACACCCACTGACACTGTCAGCTCGGTGCCCAAGTGAGTCCCTTGGCCTGGCCATCCTCCTCGGGGGTGGGGACGGGCTTCCCGTGGGTGCAGCGTCACGTGCTCAGGGCAGTCCAGGGCTGCATCCGCCACAGACCCAGGCCTCGCTTTTTAGCTGTGGAGACACCCATGTGACTCCAGCTTGACTGCCGTGAGCGCTGTGTGGGTCTGCGTCCCCACTGTCAGCTGCACAAAGCCACCCCACCCGCATCCCCACCACCCGCTGCCAGGCCTGGGCTGCTGCTGCCTTTGGACGTTAGGCACCATCAAACCGCCCCATGCCGTTTCCAGTAACGTTAACCCTTTGCTGTGCCATGCCTGCGCCTTAGCGGTTTGTGCACAGGAAACGTATAGCTTCATTATTGTCCCTGGCTGAGAGTCTGCCCTGCAGCCCCGTACGCTGCTGGTGTTTATCTCAAGCCGTTTTGGGGCCGGCAGACTGTGCCCCTGTGGATACTGGAAACTAAGACCAAAGCCTATCAGAAGCTCCCCACTGTTTGCTTGTGCTCCATCTGTTTCCCTGGGGTATCGCGGGGCGGGGAGCGCAAAGGCCAGATTCAGATGCAGTGTAGAACAGAGCAGTGCCGGCTGCGCCCGAGCTGGCAGGCACGGGCGTTTTCAGTCTTGGCTCCCAGCTGGCTGGTGTCCAAGCCCAGCGAGGCTCTTGGTGGCTGTCACTGGAGCCCAGGGGCGCCCTCCAGGCTGCAGGCATCTGCCCTCCAGCCAGCCCTCCCCTCCTTGGTGCAGAGGCTCAGGGCTGCCGGCCAGCATGGAGCTGGTGCCCCGGGACCTGCACTGTCCAGGGCCCACCGGGTCCCGCCTCCCTGAGCCTCCACCCGTGTGTCCGTCCATCCCTGTCGGGCAGGTTCACACACCACACGAGCAGCACGCTGGCCCTCAAGCGTGGCCTGGTCCTGGCCAGCAGACACGGCATCCGGCGGAAGCTGACGCGGCAGCTGGGGGAGCACAAGCGCGTGCACCAGTGCGGCGTGTGCAGCAAGGTCTTCCAGAACAGCAGCAACCTGAGCCGCCACGTGCGCTCGCACGGTGAGTGTGCGGGGGCGGTGGGGGGCAGGCGGGGCGCAGGGCTCCATCCTCTGGTGCCCCAAGGAGTGACCGGCTCCGCCCGGCCCCAGGGGACAAGCTGTTCAAATGTGAGGAGTGCGCGAAGCTGTTCAGCCGCAAGGAGAGCCTGAAGCAGCATGTGTCCTACAAGCACAGCAGGAACGAGGTGCGGGCGCGGACTCCGTCCGGACGGAGGCGGTGGGGCTGAGTGAGCGCGGCTCTCGCTCCCTGGTGGCCTGGTGTCGCCCGCCCTGGCCTGTGGATGCTGACGAGGCCAGCGGCACACGGGGTGTGGGTCAGCGTGTGGCTTCTCCCCCGGGTGGTGGCGGCAGCGGCAGCAGCCCTGCTCCTAAATGCAGGTGGCCGGAGCGGTGAGGGCTGCGGGTTGGGCCCTGGAGCAGCCTCCCGGCTAACAGGGCCCCTCCGACCAGGTGGACGGTGAGTACCGGCACCGCTGCGGCACCTGCGGGAAGACCTTCCGCATGGAGAGCGCGCTGGAGTTCCACAACTGCAGGACAGGTGAGCGGCAGCAGGAGGCCGGGCCACCTCTGGTCCCATAGCCACGTTGGACCGAGGCCACCGTGAATGACGCAGTGGGCGGGGCAGGCAGTCGGTCCGCAGCCTGGAGAGCGAGTAGGAGCAGGGGTGAGGGCACCCTCCCATCCCAGCCAGGCTGCTGCTCCAGGGGCGTCAGACCCTGCGCTGAGGCAGGCACAGCCCTGGCTGTGCTCCTGTCGCCTGGCCAGGCTCCTCCAAAGCCACTCTGAGAGCTGGGGATGAGCACGCGGCAGGAAAAGGCACAAGTGCCACCGGAAAACACAGCAAACACTTACACGTCTGTAAATCTATTACAATGAAAGACGCATTGCCACAAAATCCTCCTTCTCACTTCAAGCACACACATCCCACCATCCTGGGCGCTTCCTGCAGCAGCGCTGGAGTCCTCTCTCCTCAGTGTCTTTAGCTGCACTGTCCTGGCTGCCTCCATGTCCTCAGTGGATTCAGAACGTTTCCCTTTCATGGTCATTTTGACTTTGGGGAGGAGCCGGAAGTCGCAGGGTACCAGTCCAGAGAATACGGTGCATGAGGACACCGTGTGGTGTTTTTACGAGCTGCCTCTGTTGGACGGCACTAGGCAGCAGCAGTCACTGTGTTTGGTCACACCTCATACCGACCCTCAGGAAAGGGGCTCTAGAGCTGCTGCAGAAAGGGGCAAGGTCAATGGGAGGAGTATGTGTGCAGCAAGGGGAGGATTTTGAGGGAGCTCACGACAGTGTGTCTCTTACTGTAGTAATTCTTTTTAAAATACAGATGCTCGCTGTATAGTTCGATGGAACCTTGCACATCATCAAGTAGGCATGGCTCAGAGCCCAGGAGGGGCGCTGTCTTCCTGGCCATGGTCCCCTGTGGCCTGGGGCGCCCTGTGCTGTGGGGATGGCCACGCAGTGGAGGTCCAGGTGGTTGGGCGGGCACCAGAGAATGCAGAGGGCAGGGTCACTGTCACCTTTGCGTCCTGCCTCTCTAGGACTCACATAAACCAGGGGACAGGGCACGCTGCTCATTCAGCCCAGAGCCTGCCTGTTCTCAGGGTCCACGGTCTGTGCCTCTGAATGCCCACTGCTCCCCCCAGGGTTGCCCCCAACCCCGCACTGGGTGTCTTTGCTCAGTTTCGAGGGCTCCAAATAGAATCGCACTGCGTTCTGTCCACGTCCACTGCGCCACGGCAGGGCTGTGCGGAAGGGTGGGGGAGCTGTTCTCAGGGTGCGCGGCTCTGAGCCTCGGGTGTCCGGGGCGGGAGCGGGCTCAGGCAGCTGCTGCGCCCTGTGGCCAAAGCCCCTCCAGGTGTGCGAGACCCCGGCCTGCACCAGCTGCTCCCGGGTGGCGGCGGTGGCGGTGGCGGTGCGGCTGCAGCACAGAGACCGAGCCCCCTCCCTCCGTGGCCTGTGCCGCGCACTCGGGCTGTCGCCTGCTGAGTCTTGAGGCTCTGCCTGGGACCCCGGTGTGGCCCAGGGTCTGCCTTCGCAGAGGCCGGCTCGAGGCCAGACATTGTCCTCTCGCGCACTTGTCCTCGTGTAACAAAGACGTCCCCAAGACGCCGGCGGGCCGCGTGCGCGCCGGGATGAAATGCGCCTGCGCGGAGCCGCTTGCCGTGCCCTGGCTGCCTGCGCCTGCGCACTCGCAGGGGCCGCTGCGCCCATGCGGCTGGCGGGCTTTGCTCGCCCCCCGCACCCTGCGGTGACTATGCCCCTGTCTGGTGTGCACGACCTCTGTGTCCTCTCGGTGTTCCCAGCAGCAGGGGCTCAAGTCCCCGCCTTTGGGCAAAAGTGGACCCCTGGCCCAGAGCCCCCCGGGCTCCTGTGTGTGCTGGGCAGGGCCTGGGGAACACCCGGCACTGTCCTTGGCTGCTGCCATTACTGGGACGTGAGCGTGCCTCTGCCCCCCCCACCCCCGCAGCACGATGACAGGAGGAGAAGGCGCACCCTGGGGACCAGGCACCTGCAACGGGGGAGCTGGGGCAGAGTCCGGGGCAGATCCCTGGGCTCCAAGGGGGTCTCTTGTACCCCAAGGGGCGTGAGTAATAGGTTCAAGAGCCCCCCGCTTCAGAAGACACTCATGGATGTGGCCAGCACCTGTGGGCTCACCTGTGGGTGTCCTGGTAATTTAATGGGACAGCACCGTAAAGATGTGACTCTTTCCATGGCTGCAGGGCAGATGTCCTTGTGCCTGGTTGACCCATTCCTGAGAATTCATGCTAGGGACATTCAGCAGAGAAAAGCTGCATTAGCAGAGATTGCATTGGTGCATTGTGTCCAGGGCCTAAGGGCGAGGCTGAGGTCAGCACACCGGTGGAAGACTGCGCACCACTGAAGCAACAGTGAATTTGCTCAGCGTGGTAGTCACACGTGGCACCTGTGCCCTGCGTGGTCACACGCCCAGCAGGGCTGGAAGACAGGACAAACGAAGCCATCAGATGCCAGGCCAGACAGGCACCCAGAGAGGGATGCGTCCCCTGCACAGGATCAGGCCAGCGAAGGAAAGCGATTATGCTCCACGGAGTACTACTCTGCTATACAGAAGCGTGGACTCCAGTCATTTATGAGAAATTGGTTGCACCCTGAGACCACCACGCTGCGTGAAAGAGACACGCAAGCTTAAATACGCGTGAGAGAGATGAGAAACCCGAGGTATAAACGAATGGAAGAGCAAATAAAAGGCAGATAGATGGTCGGAAACAGGGAGGCAGATCTTCCGCAGATGGGAGGGGCTGGAGACGGGGCGGGAAGGAGTGACGGGCTGAGCCTGCGAGGC
>RJWT010029056.1:0-15036 GCA_004365215.1 Cuniculus paca | reverse complement strand
TGCCCATTCCACAGTCCACACTCTTCACCAGGACCCACAAAGGGTCCACTAATCCTCAGCCTGCCTCATTCCTACTACCCTCTATCCATGCCTGTGCCAGATCCCACTGCTGCTGCTGGCTTGTCTGCCTGGAGTGCTTAGGCAAGCATTGACCCTCTGTGCCCTGCCTAAGTCCTACTGGCTATTAAACCCTCAGTTCAGCCACCATCTCCTCCCTAAATCCTTTCTTTACCACCCCACTATACACATACGCACACATGTGCACACCCTACAGGATTCCATGCTCATCCTCCAAGTCACCTAGGCACATCTCCATCAGGCTCACCCACTGAAAAGACCACAATGGTCTAATGTCCCTCTCTTCTTCCTGATGATGCCTTTCCCCTGCCATCCTGGCACTTGCGATGTGTCTACCACCCAGCAACTTCTACGTGGAGATTGTTAAGTGTATATCCGAGCAAGCAAGTGAGTAAAGCCATCACTCTACAGCACCTGCTTTTCAGACATCTGTGACTCTAGGAGTCCAACTCAACACACCCTCTACAGTTTAGGGCATCATCCCATAGCATCCTGCATCACCACACTGCATCAAACACTTGGAAACATCCTGGTTTTGTGAGTCCACTGCCACCCGAGAGCCACACAAGGGGCTGGGAGAGGCTGCTCAGGTTACCATTACTCTCCCACTGCCTTATGGGCTCTTGCACCCCAGTATCCACATCCCTGTGCATGCACAAAGGGAAAGGCATCAGGCAGCACCATACAGCTTATCCCCTCAAATTCCCATGACAATCCACCAAATAAGTGATTAGTAGACCCCTTTTATGATTTAAGAAGCTAAACCCCAAGGTGGTGACTCTGTGTCCCGAGGACACACAGTTTCTAAAAGATTGAACTAGGATTGCAACCCAGAGAAGGGCAGGTCCCCAGCAAGCTTATTCTCCACCATCTTACTTGTGTACACACAGGAGTACAAAAGCATCCTAGGACTGGAGTCTGGGACAGATGGGGTTCGTTACCTTAACTTAACTTGCCCTGTTATTTTAGCCTTAGATCTGGCCAGATCATTCTTCTAAACATTTGCTGCCCCAAGTCCTGGATTGTGGAGGAAAGAGTGGGCTCCAAGTCCCAGCTAGACCACTCCATCCATGTGACTAACCTCTCTCACCTGTAAGAGGGGCTGTCCCTACAGATGCTGGAGCAAGAATTCTCCAGGGCTGTCATGGGCACTCCATGGCATGATGACACCCATCCAGCGTTCTTCACCCTATTTCCACTGGGGAAAAGGCAAGGGGAAAAGGTACTCACACACTTGGGCTGCCTAGGGGACACTAACAACCAAAGTCAAAATCAAAGGGGAATGTGACTGTTAATTTAGTCTATCTGGCATTACAACTGGTCTTGGTCATTGCATTTCCTTTCTCAGCTAAAGTGATTGGTGGTTGTCACATCCTGGAGACAGCCTGGATTGGATGCCAAAATATATAACCAGTTCTGTCAAACCAGGTATTAGGCAGCCTAGTGCTGGCAAGTGTGCCAGGGCATGGGTAAACCAATTGATCCAAGTGGGTAATCAGGTGCTAACAGGCTCCTTCACTGGAATCAGTGATTTCTTTTTTTCAGGTCTGGGGACATAGCCCAAGGAGCACTGAGAGACATCCACAGCCCTTTTTAAAATTTTATTTTGAGACACGGTCTCAGTGAGTTACCCAGCCTGGCCTTAAACTTACTAACCTCTTGCCTTCACCTCCTAAGTAGCTGGGATCACAGCCATGCACCACCACACCCAGCTGGAATCAGTGATTTTGTGTTGTTATTTTTCTTTTATCCATGCAAGTTATTTTAGCAGCCCTACTCTATGCCTCCCACTCAAGATTCACTATCAAATACAAGAAGGATGCTTTCCATTCAGTGGGAACTCAAGCTAATAAAAAATTTGGCTGATGCACAGGCAACAGAAAATATGTAGCCAGCCCTGCCCACCCCAGGCATCTGCATTGTGCCTGGGTGAGGATATACAGGTTGGGGCCCTTCTCCCATCCTGGGGCTCCCCCTTGGCTCTTCCTAGAGCCTCCTCCTTTACCCAGCTCTTCTCTAGAAGCCCTGCCTGCCCCACATTCTCACCGAGTCCCAGCCCTAGGCTCACCACACACTGGGCTCACAATCTTTCAGGAGGGGCCGTGCCCTGTCTTGTGGGGCTGGCGATGCTGTGGTTGACATGCAGACCTTCTCTTAGGGGGACAAGCTGTGCGTGTGGTTCACAATATTAAAAAAACCAAAACCAAAACCTCCAAGCCACCTGTCCCTATGCACATCTTGATGTCTATCTTCTAGTCCTTTCTCCTCACAACACACTGGCCCATCTGGATGTGTTATTTGTGTTGTGCTGGGGTTTTGTTTCATTTTGTTTGTTTTGCCTTGTTCTGTTTTTTTTGTTTGTTCTCTATTTTTCTACTGTGTTGTGTCAGTCCTTGCCTATTTGTCAAGGACAAGAATCATGCTCCCAGCCTTGAAGCCCCAGAATTGCCCCTTCAGTGGATGCTCTCGGCCTGGTGGGTGGCTGTTTTTAGTGACAGAGCTCACAGGACTGAAGGTTTGTCATGCCCAAGCTGCTGCTCAGCATTTCAGGGCCCCAGAGAAGGAGCTGTTCTGAGTAGGGGCCAGTGGTCCCTCCAGGGAGGGTTGGGAAGCCTGGCTAGCACCAGCATCCCAGAAGGGCTTCCCTTGGAGAATCTCACAGGCCAAACTATCAGGACCCACCTTGCTGTCATCCATACCATGCCTGGCCCCATATAGGATGAGCTATGTCATTGGTGGCCTGGCCACATTCTCCTGAGACACTCATCTCTCACAGTGACACAGACAAGGGAAGTTCAGAGAAGCAGGTCAAGAGGAAGAGCACTACCATCACACCTGCAGATGTCCCCTGCCTGAGGCCAAAACCTGCTCCCACCTGGGGATCCTAACTCATCACTTTAGAATCAGATCTTGTTCATTCATTTGTACTCATCCCACAAACGTTCTAGGAGCACCTGCAATGCACCAGGTCTTTGACTAGGTTCCAGGATGTACCATCAAACAGCACAGGGAGAGGCCTGCCTGCATGTTAGCCAAACAAGTAAATAAATAAGCCAAGTCCCAAACAGTAGTACAGACAATAAGTGAAAAGACAGGATAGAGTGATAGATAGTGGAAATAGGGAGACTATTTTCCTTTGAGCGTTCAAAGAAAGCACCTAAGAGGAAATAAAATGTGAGTTCAGGTCTAAATAGTAAGAAGGAGCACTCAAGCAAAGACCTGGTGAAGAAGGTAGCAGGAGCAGTATGTGCAAAGGCCCTGAGGAAGGAACAAATGTGTATACTTCAAGAATAGAAAATAAGCTGTTTTCTAGAGCGCAGTATGGTGATGGGGAAGATGAAGTCACTAGGGACAGAGGCAGATCCCAGAAGACCTTTCGGGCATGATGGGGAACTGGGTTTTATTCTAGGACACATAGGACAGGATTGGAGGGTTTTGTTCCTTAGGTATTTACAAAGTAGAACATTCAGAAACTGGGCCAGTATAAGAGGTGGCTAAGATGGAAGTAGAAGGCAAGTGAATGGCCAAAATGTGTTCACCAAATAACTTTACATTTCTCCCTTTGAAATGAGGTGAATCAGGGTGAATCAGGGGTGCTGTTTTTCCAAGCCACTGTGCTGCTTTTCATCCAGAAGTCATGTGCTTCTAGGCGGAGCTTTTGGATGGTGACTGGACTGGAAGGCTTAGAGCTGACTTCTTGTTAAGAGGCGGGGCCTGGTCAAAAAATGTGGGTCCATGGGGGTGTGGCCTAGAAGGGCTTGTCTCCCAGCCTGGCCCTTCATTTCTGATGCCCAATGGTCATGCCATGAGCCACTTCTCCACTGCAATGCCCTCTGCCATGCCACCCTGCCTTGGAGCCAGCTGACTATGGACTGAAACCTCTATGAACCATGAGCCGAAACAAACCTTTCCTCATTTAAGCTGGAGGTGTCGGGTGTTTTGTACCAGCAACGAAAGAAAGTAACCAAGATAGCTACAGACACACCAGCATTGACCTCCACAGGAGCAAATGCCTGCTCCTCCATCTCTACTTCCCCTCCCCTTCCTCTGCCACACACCTTCATTCATAGGGCGCACCGAGCGTTCTGGCAGAAAGACTGAAGTTCAGCTGGCCCATGGGTCCTTACTGAGCATCCATGACAACAAAGCGTGCAGGCTTCCAGGATGAGCTCCAGTCATGGTGCCTGACCTCGCCTTGGGCAGAAGAGCCAGACACTGAACTAATGATCATACACTCTTATCATCTCCGCATACAGGAGAACATACAGGAAAAGATCGTGGTGCTGGGGGAGTTTCCTCCAGGGAACTTGTGCAGACTAAGTTTGAGGGACAGCAGCTAAGGCAACTAGAAAAGGACAGGCAAGACAGGAAGGGTGAAGGAATTGGTTCTAGGTAAGAACAGCATGTATAAAGCCCTAAGGAGAGAATTTGATGAATAAGGCTGTAGCCTACCAAGAAGCAAATAGCAGTTAGGTTTCCATCATAATAACAAAACACCCAAGACAGACTACTTAGGAAGGACAGAAGGTTCATTTAGCTCTAATTTTGTGGGTTCAAGGGAATGGCACCTGCAGGGGCTTACCTCTAATGAGGGCACTCTCATTGGCTTGCAATCACATCATGGTGGATTGCAGTGGTAAGAGTCATCAGGAGCAGCAGACCACATCCTAAGATAAGAGCACAGAGAGCTGGGGCCAGGCCTGATTCTTTTATACCTTCCTTCCTAGGGCACATCCCCAGTGACACCAGGACCTCCCACTAGGCCCCATGTCTTAAAGGTTCCACTACCTCCAGAACCACCATGCCAAGGACCAAACCTCCAAACCCAATTGACACATATGGCGGTGGGGCACCCACCCAACCATGGCAAGAGGAGCTGAATTCAAATTCATCCCACACATAGACACCAACCCCTCCACTACCACAGAGGCTCACAGAGAAGACATTCTTAGAAGAGATTCTTCCTTAAGTAAATAAATAAATAAAAAGTTCTGGACAGGACAGAGAGATGCCTGCAGCACAGTGGGGGGAGTCACATGAGTCAGGGTCCTCTCAGAGGACTGGATGTGGAAACTGTCCTTCAGGTCCGGTCTTTTGCTTCAACCTTTTCTAGGCCTCTGTCTCATCTTCCAAATGGACATTGTGCATCAGGGTTTCATGGGGCCCAGGCAAGATAACAGTCATGAACACACAAAGCACTTTCCTTTTTCAGTGCTGGGGATTAAACCTAGAGCTTTGCTCATGCTCGGCAAGTGCGCTAGCACTGAGCTGCATCCCCCACCAGGCACTTTTAAAAAAAATAAAATAAAACAGCCCAGCGTTTTTATAAAACAAGCATGGCACAGGGGCTGTGCTGTCCTTGTTCGATGGCTGGGACTCCGGCAAATGTTCACCGGGGAAAGAAATCTGCCACGAGAACACAAACCGCTGTCAGGTAGACTGGGTGGGAGCACGGGTCTGAGAATCCAAGCAATCCAAGCACCGGTCTGTGACTCAGCGGAATGACTATCTGAAAAGCAGGGAGAGCGAGAGTACCTGTTTCAAGGGGCTGTGGCGGAGATTGAATTAAGAGTGTGTTTAAGATACCGTAAGGATTTGAGGCTGGCCGTCACTAGTATGGCCTGGTAGCCCCGTGACCTGACATCTCTGAGATACTGGAGCCACTGGTTCAGCACTACCGGAAGTGTTGCCTGTCCTCTGCACCCCGCGTACCAGCCTGTGTCAGGACACATGGGCCACTTAGGGGTCAGAAAGGGGCCCAGGAAACCCACCTTGAGAAAGCTGGAGGACAGAGCTGACTGCCCAATTTTAACGCAGGACCATGCCTGCTTCCCGCCCGGCCTCGCCTCACTGCAGGAGCCCAGTTCTAGGCTCCCCACGGAACCAGCCTCGGGCAAAATCTTCTGCAATCATTCCAGGAGCCAGAAACAGAGAGAAATGTTATCAACCGCAGCTGAGCCAGCCCCAGTGGACACCGGCCGAAGAGGACAGTCTCAGCCGCAAGACAGCGACCACAAGCCGGAGTGAAGGGAGTAACAAAGGCAAACAGGAAGAAGCCAGGGTTGCACACTTGGAATTTCTGCAATCAGAGTGAAAAATGCGAAGCCTTGTTAAGATGACCACACCCATTCTACAAACACGTCTAAATACAGGTAGGACAGAAGCAGATGTGAAACCCAGAGGGGAAACGATCCCGGGTTTTGGAGGACAGAAATGAATACATGCCTCCTTGGGGCGTGGTGAATGTGAGCGCGCATGCGCACATGCACTTGTACCCATTATACGCATGCTTGGGGGCAGGGGGTGGTTTCTGAGAGTACGAGCTGGATATGGCAGCAAACAGGGAGCATTTCCCAAACACATCCTGGGGAGGAGGCACCTGCTCGGTCTGGGCACATAGCAGGAGGCTGAGGGTCCAAATGGGGCTTCCCCGTTGGCCTTCTCCCTTGGTCTCCTCTGTCACTAATTTTCTCCCTTTACTGTCTCTGTGTCTCAAGGTCTTTTATTCTGTTTCTTTCTGTGTGTCTCTCTGTCTTGCTCAGCATTACCTATCCCCATTTTTCACTGTCTCTGAACCTGTGATCTTTCTCTCTTTGTCTCCCTATCCACCCTCTCCCTCTCTTTTGTCCTCCTTCCCTCTCTTTTGCATGCCATTGTTCTCTGTCTCTCTCTGTCTCTGTCTTTCTCTCTTCTTTCCACCCCTTCCTCTATCTCCCTGCCTAACAAGCCCATCCTGTCTTCACCCAAGAATGCTTCTCCCTTCAGCCCCATCATGTGCTGCCTGCTGTTCCTTTGTGCTGGAAGAGGTGCTGTCTTCCAAAAGCAAGGAATCCTCTGGAGACTCGGGTTTCCAGGACTGAATGCTTAATTTCACATTCCCGCTCAACAAGGGCAAAGATTCAAGCCACAGCGTATCCTGGCTTATCACACATGCCGTCAGCCCGGTTCAAAGGCTCTCCTCTCCTCCCTCGGTGGGGCTCCACTGTCCCCGACAAGGGGCACAACTCATGGACGCTTTTGGTGGTTTTGCTGGCCCTGTGAGGTCCTCACTCCTCAGCACCCAGAGAGCCTGGGAGGTGACAGAACAGTTCCTATTCCGACTGGCACTCTTCATTCTGTTCTAGTCTATTCCAAGGACCAGCGCTCAGTGGGTCCCAACTGTGTTTAGAACTGGTAACAATTTGAAAAAAGAAAAAAAAAATGAAAACCTAAATGGGACTAGTGGAATTTCCTGAACTGTTCAGATGAACAAACGAACACAGAATTCTAAACCCCTTACCAGTACAAACTTGCTGACTCCTTATCATGTTGCCCTGCCTTACAGATAAGGAAATCAAGGCACAAAAATGCACCTCACCCAGGCACACAGCCATGCCGTGAATTTGGATCCAGCCGCCTGCCTGAGGGTCCAGCTCTTAAGTGCTGCACCCTGAAGCCTGGACCTTTGGGGCTGGGTGTCCTCTCCCAGCATTTCTATGGGGCTGGTTGCCTCCTACCTGGCTCGTCTGAGGCCAAAATTCTCTTCAGGGAGCCCCTCAATAAAGAAGCCATCTCCACAAATCCCCGAGGGCATCTTACTGCTTAAGTCCTCCAAAGCTTATCGTGCTAGAACCAGGCGTGGTGGTGTACATCATCCGTAATCTCAGTACTCTGAGAGCTGAGGCAGGAGGGTTCCAAGTTCAAGCCCAGCATGGGCAACTTAGTGAGACCCTGTCACAAAATAAAAAAGGGCTGAGGCTGTAGTTCAGTGCAAAGGCTCTGGGTTCAAACCCCAGTACCACACACACACACAGCCAAAATTTTACATATGAGATTTCATTTTTTATCTGTATTCTCTCCCACCACACACACACACATACCATGCAGGACAGGGACCTGATCAGTCTTGTTCACAGCTGTGACTACAACATCCAGAACAGACAGGGCGCCAGAAAGACTCAAGTACACCATGAAACACAAGAAGGGTGAGACGTGGGCTTAAGCAATAGCATGGAGAGATGGCCCGGGTGTCTCAGGAACAGACGCTGGGACAAGGCATGGAGGTCTAATGCAGTGGCAGGGCACTGAGTCATGCATACCCAAAAGGACGGGGATGGAAGACGGGCTGGAATTAAAGGCCTCAAATGCCAGGTTAAGGACTTTGGCTTTACCAGCAGGCAGTGGAGAGCTGGTGAGGGCATTAGAAAAGGGGCGTGCCACCTGCTCTGTCTGGGAATGGTGACCTGGCAAGGTGAGTGACGCATGAGGCCCACAAGACATAGCTAAGGACTCTTCCTGCCACAAGGGAGCCAGAGGGGAAGAGGCAAGAGCAGAGGAGGCCCGGGCAAGGGCTCTGGCTCACCCTGTCCAGATGCAGGGAAAGCGGCAGCTGCGCGCCATGGCAGGAACAGGACTGGGAGAGAAGGAGCCTGGGTGATCTAAAATTGCCCAGATGCATTTTCTAAAAATCAGAGCAGGTCAGGATCTTTGTTTTCTATTTTTCCCCTGCCCACTTCAGGGCAATGAGGAGCAGATTGTGTTTCCAAACACTTCAGAAGAATCTGCAGTGGAAGTTGGAAGAATAACCCCAGGCTTCTTGGTCTAATTCTCAAGGTCAACTGATATCATTAGAATAACATGAACTCAATTTGAGTTACAGCAGGGAAATCATGCTAGGAAATATGGGTCACTCCTCACTGAGTAATGAAGCCGTTACCTTGCACTATCGGAAATGTGCTCTCTCAGAAGCCTGTCAACCGTCTGCGCCCCATTGTCGGGCTGCCTCTTCACAATGGAGTCGCCCCCAAAAACCAGAGCTTAGAGAAAGAAGTGTGACTAAGCTGGGACCTGCTTCCCTGCCTGCAGCCTCCTACCAGCCAGGAGGGCAGGGATGTCTCTGAACAAAGGGCAGACGCGTTCCCCTTGGCTTTCATTGAGAAGTTTGCTTTATGAGTCTTGCGATTTTCTTTAAAGGCCACTGTGGGAAATGAGACAGATGGAAGGACCCTGAGGTCACAGAACACACAAACGCCAGTGCTGGTGGTGGAAACAGCAACACTAAGCCTGAAAGGGCAGCTCGGACAGTGGTGGATGCGGAGAGTAAACGATGCAGGTGATAAAGCAGGGTCACGGGTCAATGTGCAACAGAGTGGCGGGACCCCCTTGTAAAAGGTCTGCCTCTGCCCAGCAGGAATGTGGCCCAGTGTGTGTGGCAAGGCCTCCCAATGTGTCAGGGAAAACCAGAAATTCAGAACTCTAGGTGGCATTTCTTGTTTTAGAATTTGCACAGCACGCTAAAAATACATGTCTCTTGTGACATGCCTGGGTACTGTTGACACCCTGAGACAGTGAGTCTTTGTGGTGAGGAAGGATGTTCAGTAGCCATGCCTCCCGGGGTGCCACTAGCAACCCCCAGCTGTGACAACCAAAGTGTTTCTAGACATTGCCCAAATGTGACCAGAAGGACAAAAATACCTCCCACTGAGAACCAGTGCCCTGAGCTGCAGTCAGGAGACAGCCATAGTTTGAGGCCCAAAAGTTGGCCAGGGGCTGTCACAGGCCTCCTTCAGGGCCTGCAGGGAATCTCAAGGCAGGTGGAGGGGTCATGTGGGATGACACGAGGGAGGAGTCATTGCAATGAGTTGGAAATGGGGAGACAGCTCCAAGTCCCAGGAACTCATTAGGCAACTTAGTCAAATGAGTTTCCATCTCCCAGCCTCTGGACTCATGAAAACAGAAATATCAGTCCCATTGACCTCCCAGGACATCACCAGAAAAATGGTTTGGTGAGTGCAAGAGCAGATGACGGAAGTATAAGCATTGTACAAAAGTACAATGGAGTCGATTCAGACAAACATTCATCTCATCCAAGTTGGACTAAGTGAGTTCAGCCCAAAGAGAGGAAGAGAAAGACAGACAGACAGGAAGAAGGGCCTTTATTTACCATGTCACTCTTCTTTAGTCCCCGCTGCTCCAGGAAAAGGCAAGCCACAGCTAAAATGGCCAAGAAACAAAACACGATAAATTCTCAGGACCCACAAATTCCTAATGATTTGCAGGATTCTCAAGGTAGAGTTTGTTCCTGGAAATCATACCTCATATGACCATGCCACTAATCTTGAGGAAAATGTGGCTGGGTTTTTTTTGGGCGGGGGGGTTGTTTTTTTCACTCTGAAAAAGTGACTAAAAAGCATCTCCAAAAAAGTTATGCCAACTTGACAAGCCCATTCCACCAGCAGTGGGCAGCAGACGCAGGAGGGAAGAAAAGTTTGCTCTGAACACCTGGTAGAAACAGAGCCTCAGGCCTGCGCCTCCCCCACTGCCCGCCCTCCTTCCCGCCCTCCCTGGAGCAGGAGGGAAGCAGCGAGCTCCCGAAATAGCCTTGCTCCCACGGCGAGACAGGAAGCTCCAGCCCCACGCCTGAAAGCCACCATGCAATTGACACACGGAGCCCACTGCTGCCCCTGTCATTTACCTTGGGGGACTTGCAGCCTCCCACACCACCTGGGAGGTGGGGCTGGCTGGGGTCTACTAGGAGCATCTTCTCCAGGGACATCCCAGGGATGGCAGGGTGAAAGTTGGTGATCTTTTATACCAGGGCATCCCCATCTGTCCCTAAAACCCCTCGCTCTGGCTTCTCCATCCCAGACCCAGGGGCTCAAATTACCCAAAAGCAGCAGAGCTTATAATTTTTTACAGGGGCCATTTTCCAAAAAGAAAAAAATTTCTAAAACATGAAAAAAAGATGTAAAATCAAAATTATTAATTATTCCAAGAGCCATATTCTAAAATGCTTTGCATATTTTTAAGTGAAATTACACCAAACAATAGCATTCGACATAAGCTGAGTAGCTTAATATACTGGCGTAATGTGGAATAGTACCTTATAAAGCCTTAGACCAGCTCCCCAAACACCTTCCTTTCCCCTCCTGGGGGCACAGCTTCTCTTTCCTTGATGTGTCTAAAAGGGATGGTGAGGTAGAAAACTTGCAAGACCACACAAGACTTCTACCTGGACTGACAGGATGTTCTCAGAGACCCCAGGACACAGCCCCTGGAGAGCCAGTGCCCTGGAGCTGTTGAGTTTTAGGTCAGATCTGCATCCCTAGAGGCATCCAGAGGTCGATTCTTAACATTTAACTGAGTACCCCTACTGCCAATACTCAAGCCAGTGTTCGTCTCTCTCTGTGTCTCTGTCTCTGTCTCTGTCTCTGTCTCTGTCTCTGTCTCTCTCTCTTTTTGGAAGTTTGGTGGAAGATTCCAGGGAAGGAACTGGGAACAGGGGTTCTGGACCAAGTCTTGCCCTTTCTTACAAAGAAAACATAACACTTTCTGCAGCAATGCCATGACCAACTCAGGGTAGTCTGAGAGGGCCGTTTTTATTGAGGTGAACATGGAAAAAGTACACTTCCTTGTGAAAGAGACTCAGTTCTTTGTGAAAGAGAAACCCACTGTCACTGCCCTCAGTTCAAATCCAACGTGCCTGCCTCTTCCCTGGTCTCCCTACTCACAAGCCCTGAGCCAGACACTTCCAATTCTGACAAGGGATTCTCGCTGCCCTCCCTTCTCGGCAAATCACACGTGGCCAATGGAGGGCAAATGCCGCCAGAACCAGGCAGCCTCTGCCCACTGCCTGCTGGTTCCCCAGTTGGCAGAAATCTCTTCCCACAGTCGGTGGGCAGAGTTGTGTTTATTTTGCAATTAACATAGAACAAAGGAAGTGGCAGGGGGGTTGGGGGTGGCGCCTGTGGCTTTCTGGGACCAGAATTCCTGCCTTGCTCCTCATTCTGTTGGCTCTAGATCTGGGGAGGGGACCAGGAGGGGAGTCAATGCCCTCAATCATTTCACAGGGATCTATGTCTTTTTTCTGGCCAGGTCACCAGCTGCAGCAGATGGACCCTTGATTCCAAACGAGAAGTAAGGAGCAAAACTGCCCAGTACTCCTCAGGGTCACTCAGATCTGGGGTGATGAGGAAAGACATCCATTGTGACTAACTGAAGAGGTCACTGAGGGACCAGCAAACCAAGTACTCCCTGCCATCCAAGTCTCAGAGAGAAGCCCCGGCAAGGACTTCGTCATGCCATTTTCAAAGTGGGCCCCATGGCCCTGTGCCCTACAGAAGGACACAGCAGTCCCCTACTAATAAAAACAGGGAGATTTGAGGGACTCAGGAGGTATTGATACAACAGATAGGGCTTGAGTTACCCATGGTAAACAAAGCAAATTATATTTACTTCCACAGGAGCTTGAGATTTTGACAGCAAAGAGAGACTTATGGTAGAGTTGTTGCTGCATTTATATTTAATAAATTTAAGAGAGAGATGAAATAGACTTTAGCAAGGCTAGTGAAATATTTATAAAAGCACACCGAAGCCATGTAAGGGAGAGAGAGGGAAATAAAACAGCTCGCATGTGGGATCAAATTGAGCAAGCCAGCTTTTAACCTGACAGCTCCCGAGCAGTACAGGCAAGAGAGCTGCCAACGGGCCACAGATGCACCACACCTGAGCTAGCCGGGAAAGACGGGAGGTTCGGGGAGGGGAGGCGAGGTGGGGACGGGTGCGTGTGCAGAGGCACAGCCAGCTCCAAATGGTCCAGGGCAGCTGTCACACCTGCCTGGTTGCTCAGGTGCGACTGGCACCTTGCAATGCCAGCCCGAGCACATTCTCCCACCCCTGGCCCATGTCCAGTGAAGCCTATGGGCTGGTATGAGCATACAGAGGTTCTGGGGAGACCTCAATGTGGGGCTGAACACCCTGGGCTTCCTTCTCTTGGAGAGCCAATCTATCTTTAAGCCACTGTCCCAGAAAAGGCTGGTCTTCCATTCAAGGAAGGGAAATGGGTTAGATTTGTTCACCTGTAAATTCAGATCATGTTTTAAAAAATGCACAAGCAATACATATTTATGGTAGAAAAATCAGAAAAGAAAAAAGCAGGAAAGTTAGCAGACACGCAAACCCCATTATCTGTACTTTCAAGCACTGCTAACATTTCCAAATCGATTATGTGCCATTTCATCAGGGGATGGTTTTAATATTAGGGAGGATCACCTCCGAGCATGCTCTGCTCACTGCTGACATGGTGTGCGGAACACGCTGCCCACTGTACACTGCTTCTCTTACCCTCTTCTCCTGTCCTGATGCAAATCTGAATTCATGCTGCAATTTCCATTTCAATCCTGTCTCCTCGAAAAGACATTCACCAGAGCCTGGCCACCCCTTCCCTCTTTCTCCCTCCCCCGAGTTCCCACATCGTCCTACAAGTGACCACATTGTGGTTCATTCTTTGACTAGTGATGGTTGCATGTTGGCTTTTCTTGTCCTCCAATCCTCATGGAAGTTCCTGTGTGGTTCTTTTTTTCTCTCTCTGCCTTCATGGCATCCCTATTAGAGCTTGGGCCCTCGGTGGGCTCCAGACAACACCCAACACACAACATGCCCATAAAAACATTTTCTGGCTTCCACAGTGGGGTATGAATTATTTCTGCTCTCCCTTGGGGAAATTCACTGACACTTGTCCATTTCTCCTGGGAGAAGTGGCAACTGCTTTCCAGTTTGCAGACTAATCTGCAGAAATTGGTTTGCTAAAAGCCAATCTGAAGAAAACCAGTTCACCGCATAACTGGTTGGTGTTCTGGGGGAAGTTTTTGTTTCTCCTCTACAACCTTTACCCCACTCTATTTCTCCTGCTGATGCATGAAATGCCACAAAACCCTGCCTCCCTGACCCTCCGTCTGGCCTTTGGACTCCAAATGGCTGCAGAGAACTCTCCAGACAGCCTAATATGTGCACCTGCACTTCATTCAGCAAAGTCAACTTTGTTAATAAACTTTTCTGCAGTGAATTTTCTGAATTCATGCAGATCCCCGTCCAGGCTGGGCAGAAGGTTTGGGCTCCACCTCCCAGACCCCTCTGGCACTGCGCCCAGCATCTTCTCCTTTCCCTAGGCCCCACCTAACTATCCTGATCCCAGACCTTCCTTCACAGGATTCATCTGAACACTCACATGGAATGGCTGGGTATTACAAAAGACCAGAAGAGGCGGTAAAACCAGGATAGCAGTGGGCCAGGCCTGTGTGCTGTTGGAAGAGTCCCAAAGGCTCTCTAATGAGGCACTGAACATATATCCACATTGCAAGGGCCATAAACAGCTGCCCGTCTCCCACTCCTCATGTCATGTACCCTTCTCCAGCCAGGCCCAGCCTCTGTCACTAGGCAGAAGCCAGACCAGCACTCGCCTCCAGGCATCTACACAGGCTGTTCCCTTGATTGCTTTGTTTTGTTTGTGGGAGGCGGGGTGTCTTTTTGAGACAGGGTCTCACTACGCAGTTCAGGCCATCCTCAAACTCACTTTGTAACCCAGGCTGGCCTTGAACTCACAATGATCCTCCTGCCTCAGCCTCCCAAGTACTGGGATCACAGGCGTGCACCACCATGCCTGGCTCAGGCTGTTCCCTTGACCAGGAACATTCCTCCCCTTCTCTCTCCACTGCCTGCTTTAAAAGACAAAAAATGAATAAATGAATAAAAATGGGTCTATGGAGGTATAATTTACACACTGTAAATTGCATGCATTTAAAGTATACAATGAGACAAATGTCGACACTTAAGAAACCATTAGTATAGTCCAGAAAACAAATCTGTAACCTCTCAGTTTGCTCCTGTTTGTCATCCCTCCCATTCACTCTTTGTCCCCAAATCCAAGCAACCCAAGTAATCTACAGATTACTTTGCAATTTCTAGAGTTTTATATACTTTGAAACACATGATATATACTCTCTATTGTCTGGCTTCCTTCACTGATAATTTGCTTTGGGATTTTTCCTGTTGTACAGGTCAGTAGCTCATTCCTAACTTCGGCTAGATAATGTCCCACTGTCTGATGCGCCACAATTTCTCTGTATACCCGATTGTAGATATTCAGGTTGTTGGCTAGATCATAACTATCAAAAGTAAAACTGCTATGAACATTGGGACACA
>RJWT010029055.1:0-15035 GCA_004365215.1 Cuniculus paca | reverse complement strand
GTTTGTTCTGACATTTGGTCAAGCCATTTTAAAGGTTGGAGAAGAAAAAGTGAAATTTTTGTAAAAGACTTAAGTCAGCTAGTCTTTCTTTAGCCTTAGTGAACTGTGTAATATGAAGGCCTTAATTTTGTACAATAAACTTGTATTTGTATTCTGAATATATGATGCTTTGTTTATTGCCTGTTTCCCTGTCATGAAATGCTTATTCTAGTCTAGAACATATCTTAAGCATATAAAACTATAATACAATGTTTTTCAGTTATTTTAGAGTAGCTAGTGATAGAGCAACACTGAGCCATTTTAACAAAGATTTAAAGAGACTAGTGTATTAATGTTTAAAATAATCATCCTGGGTATTAGAGAAAATGAGACTTGAGCAAGATCTAAATTTGACCTTTGTATCCGTCAAGAAAATGAACATTGTACTTTGCTAGAGGTGGGGATTTCGTGAACCTTTCATTCAGTATTTAACAAAGGTTATTTAAAAGTAACCGTGTTTACTGTTTTCTAAGAAAACGAGAAAAGCATCCACTCTTTAAATTTTGCATTTTATTCTGTCCTCTTGAGGTGACACTGTGCCCAAGCGCACGGTGTGGTTAATATCTCTAACTTCATTATTGAAAGACCCCCCCAAGGGAAGGACAGGTAGGCTAATTGCCAATGCCAATCTTGCTACCTCTTTGTAATTCTTGAACACTAATGTTCAGATATTTCCGAAGGTCCTTTAGCAATTTGATTTATACTTAAGACTGTCGATTCCCCCTGCTTTAACATCATGGGGATCTTTAGAAATGGACAATTTTTTGCAGGTATGATGCATATGAAATATTTTTTGGCATCTCTGTTTTAGTGCTTCCTTGAACAAAACCTGCCCAATACTGTATACTTTCAGAAAGGCCACTTTCACACTTGGGTGAACAGACTGCTACTGCATCACTGCGGCCTACACATTAAGTGGGAAAAAGCAAAATAACGTTTTATTCCTAAAACTGCCACATTTGGAGAGTGCCTCCTCTGAATAATTTTCTTTAACCCTGTTGTCAAGCCCGTGTACTTCAGTAACTGAGTTACTCTTGGATGTTAAACGTGTTGCTTACTTTCTTAGCAGCTGCTCGTCTCAGGTCCCAAGCTGTGGGCCATTTTCAGGTGGCTGCTTAGAGGAAGGCCAGTGTGACCAGAGTGGCGTGAGAGCAGGGGAAGGGGGGCACGTGGGTGAGGGTTGGTCTTTTGAAGGACTGTTGGGCTCAGTGACATTGGGAACTCCTAGAGGATTGTAAAAGTTGAATTATTTATGAACAGTAAAATTCACCTATTTTAGTGCCCCTTTAGGAAGTTTGGCCAGTTGCCCAGCCATGTAATCATCATCAGGATAAAGAGCTTTGCATCACCCCAGGAAGCTTCCCTGCGTCCCTTTGCGGTGGGGTGCTCCCCTCTGCCGTCGGCCCCAGGCGCCCGCTCTGTTTTCTGTCACGGTGGTTGAGCCCGTCTGGACTGCCTTCGAGACCCATCTGCGTTGGGAGGAGTGGGCAGTTTCCCGCACCTGTGGGTGGGCATTTGTGTTCCTTCCAGGTTGGGGCCATTATCAATAAAGTGACAGTGGATGTATCAACATTGATGCGGTGGTCTGTGCAGCTGTATGTCCTTAAATTTTGAGCAGAGGTGTAACATCTGATTTGCTTAATTTTCTTAGTTCAGATACAATTTCTAGTTTTTATTTGTAGAAATAGTATATAGAACTCCCATAGAATTGGTAACACTTTGGGTTACCAATGGTTGACATTCCTGAACCATTCAAGACTCTTCAACCTGATTGCTTGTTGCCCTCCATGTGGTTTGATAAGGCTGTAAGACTACTCTCATGGCCACAATCCAATGATCAAAATCAGAAATTTAATATTAACCTCATGTTACAAAATCAAGATTTTGCCAATAGCCCAAGAACCCAATCTAGGATGGTGTTATGTGTAGTCGTGTTTCTTGAGTTTCCTCAGCCTGCCCTCAGTTTCATACGGACATAGGAACTACCTGTGTATCCATCCATGGGTAAGTCTACACAATCCTGTAAAAACTGAATTTACAACAGTGCCTCAGGCTGTCGTTCAACAGCCTCGAGTGTTTCCCCCTTTCCTGGGATGTAGCCCCCTTTCTCACCAGTTCTGTTAACCTCAGTGTATTATTTGCTCAGAACTCCCGTAGGTAAAATGTTATTTGATCAAATCAGGATATTTTGGCCTTCTTATTTTAACTTTTTAGCAATGACTGGAGGAAGTACTATAGTTGTGTTATTAATACAATGGATCTCAACTTTGCATGTTGGAATCACCTAGAAGACATTTTTGACTACTTACGCCCAGTGTGCACCCTAGATCAATTAAATCACTAACAGTGAAACTCAGTCACCAGTAATTTTTAAGTTCTGAGTGTAATTTTAATGTGAGTCAAGTTAAGAATTAACATAGCAGATTTCTACTTTATGAAGGTCACAATAATTAGGTGATTAGTTCAAATGATATTTTTTCAAAGGCAGCATATTGATAAATAGAAGATAGTGTAAAACTAAAATTTGCAAGAAGCTTGCATCCCTACTTCTAGCTTATAGTATGTTCTGTTTGCATATTTGAGAAATATTTTTGTCCCTTGAAGATGTACCCAATGGCAGTCTAATGAAGATGGTGAAGCACTGGCTAAATATTTTTCTTTTTCTCGCTCTCTTTTTTTTTTTTTCTATTTGATTTGCCCAGAAGTAGCACCTTGCAAACTTTAGCGCGTGTCAGTCACATGGGTATCCTGTTAAGGTATGGATTCAGATTTAACCTGTCTGGGGTGAGGTCTGACACTAGTTCAGAAAATTGATGCCAAAGTTAAGGTTTAGGGATCACATTTTCGCGGCATCTAGTCTTAATTTGGAGGTGTTAATACCTTTTTAAAGCCAATAAAAGCTAGGAACCTTCCTCTGGGGGTAAAAGTACATCTGTATGTGTACAAACTGAAGTGTACAAGTTCAGAAGGATTGATAATCAGTACTGATTTTGTGCCAAGTATTTAACAGGATGCTTGAATGATGAGCAAGGTCTCTGAGTCGTGGAGCTTTCATCTCAGCTGGAGACCAACTATGGAATAAACAAACCAGGCATGTCAGATAGTGAGACTTGCTGCAGGACAGTGTACCAAGACTAGGAAGACGGGCGTTGGGTAGGAGGACCAAATGGAGTAGGTCTGTTAGGTCATGTGTCTCTGGGGGCATCATGGCCAGAAAGCTGAATGCCAGTATCTGGAGGTAGGGTTTAGATCTAAAATGTCCCTCAAAAGTCTGATGCATAGAAGTGGGGCTTGTGGAAGGTGACTGGATCATGGGGGTGCTATACTCATCAGTGGGTTCATCCACGGGTGAGTTCATGGCTGAATGTGTTGCTAGGATGTGAGTTCTGGTTGGAGTTGGGTCACTGGGGATGTGACCTGGGAGGGTATACTCTCCCCAGCTCCTCCCTCCCATGACGTGAGCAGCTTTCCTCTGCCATGTCCTTCCACCATGAAATTTCTGTCTTGGTGGACTACTGACCATGAACTGAATTCCCCAAACCATGAGCTAAATTAAACTTCTCCTTTAACCCTTCAGAGGTTGCAGATGACCTGAGAGATGCAAACAAATTCTTACATATTTTCAAGGGATAGCATCAGATCTATGACCTTGGCAGGGTTAAGTTGTGGATGTTGGGTATTGTGTTTTCAAAAGCCAGAGATCAACCAGCATGACAGGAAGAGTTGGTGAGGAAGAGGAGGAGGGGAAATCTAAGAGGCAGAGGGGTCAGGTCCTGCAGGACAGAGGGGGCCACAACGAGGAGGCTGCTTCTGCTGCTCTGCTTACAGGAGCCTTTCATTAGATGCTAAAGGAGCCACAGCCTCCTTTTTAAGAACCACAAACAAAAAAAATTTTTAAAAAGAGGGAGGAGGAGGAGAAGAAGAGGATGAGGAGAAGCAAGGAAAAAGAGGAAGGAGAAGAAACTACAAGCTAGGTTTAAAGAATGCATCTGCGATCCAGAAGGAGGAGGTAAGTGAGCTCCAGACAGAACCCAGCTTGGCCCCTCAGGGACTGCAGCGCCTGGCGCACAGGGCACATCTGCTTGCGGCGTTACTGCGAGTTCGAGTTATTTGCTGGCAACACTACCCGGCAACCTCTAGTCTCCCTCCTGTCTCTGCCCAGTGTGGATACCAGAGCACCCCAGGCCTCCCGAGGGTGTGCCCACAAAGTTGACATCTTTTCCTTATTTCTTCACCTTCAAAAGACCAATCAAATCTTTACATGAGCCTCAACCTTCTTTGTTCAGTTGTAATGGCTAACATGTGGCTTCCTTCACCATTTTACTCTGCCCTGGGGGGGCCTGAGCACAGCATGGCAATTCGAGTTTATGCAGTCCCCATTTCTTAAAGTGTCTCTTGGATGGCAGTTGTCTTTTAGCTCTCCCATGTAGAGGGCTGGCAGAAGTCTGCAGCAGCCTGTGAAACAGCTGCCCGAGCAGGATGAAGGTTTAGCCTGTGCTTTTGTTTTCCCAGAGATACTTTTAGCCCCTTAGACTATAGGAAAGAAAAATGCACTGACATTCTGCTTTCAAAAATGATTGCGAACTCATCCTTTCCTTGACATGCAGCAGGAGATAGGGGATTTAAAATCCCAATTCTAATTAGACAGTGATAACTAGAAATAGCAAAGGACCAGAATCCCTCTGGGTGATCTTTAGATCGGGTGGTCAAGAAAGGGCAGTAGGCAATTGTGGGACCTCGGTTTCCTTGTCTATAATGAAAGTATTAAATAAAACAAAGTCAGGGGCCACTGTATAAAAGATCCTCCCCTAAACACAGCGCACAGGCACACACACATACATACCAAATCCCTTTTACATACAAACAGTAAAACTCCACTGCATGCGCTTAATCATATACATGCACACATAGACCCCAAACAACAAAACCTTTTTATTACACTATGAGCATATTTTGCTTTACCAATTAATCCCTTAGAAAAGTATTTTGCACGAAATGACTTTGTAAGTTGAACTCTCGTCCCTCATTTTGTAAGGTGATCATCCTTGGGGGTGCAGGGAGGAGGTGTCACTCTGAAGCCACACCGTCAGTGGAACTGGGGAGGGCATTGACAGGAATCTCTGCTTGAGAAACAGTGGGTGGGGTGGGCATGAGTGTCCACCTCCCCAGAGAAATGCCAGCCCCAGATATCCTATAAAAGACAGCAACCACCTGTCTCTCCTAATAGAACGTATAACATGGGGTCAGAGCCCTTTGAAAGTCACTGCTAAGTTCTAGTGCCAATAACAGCCCCTAGCACACAGTAGGTGCTCAATAAATGTTTGTTGCATGGATGGTGCTGCTACCAGTCTCTTTTCATGGGAAACAGGCCCAGAAGCACAGAAGGAAAGGTAACATAAACCTCTAACATTACCTGCTTCTCAATGACCCATGACTCATGAATATTTTGAGCCTAAATTTTGCACATCTTAGAGGAGGTTGCTATAACTTGGTTCTCCAATGTGTTCCTGTGTGCTAAAGGCTGGGCTCCCAGGGTGGCACTAGGGGTTGTTGGAGCCTCTGAGAGATAGGAGCCCTAAGGTCATTGGCTAAGTGCCCTGACCAAGGACTGCAGGACCCTGCCTGGTCCCTTCCTCCTCTTCTTCCCACCCATGAGGTAAGCAGGTTTCCTCCATCACACACTCCCACCAAAATGTGTTCACCGTGGTCCTACAGTAACGGAACTAACCGACTATGGACTGAACCTTCCAAAACCATGAGCCAAAACAACTTCTTCCCTGTGTAAGTTTATTGTCTCAGGTATCTGTCATCATGATGGAAAACTGACCCACACAGAGGTAAAGAAAGAATTGACCCCTTCTTCCCAACACATCTCTCTTTTTCTTTCTCCATTGATGGGGTCAAAATGTGCCACCAACTAATATGTTATCATCTACCACTGGTCTGGGAGCAGCATAACTTCTAAGACTCCTTTCACAAAGGATCTGTATTCATAAGAATCCTAGGGGCTGGGGATTTAGCTCAGTGGCATAAGCACCTGCCTGGCAAGCACAAAGTCTTGAGTTCAATTGCTGGTACCAAAGGAAAAAAATTCTTTACTTACTATGTAAATTCAGGTGTTTATTAATTAGACTTATTAAATCAAAATTATTTGTGCTAAAGATAGAGATCTCACATGTTCAACAGATTTCTGAAGTTAGCACTCTTTGCTCTTAAGATGAAAGAATATGAGGATGAAATTTAAAATTTTAACAAGTTCAAAATTCTCATGGTCCTCTCAGCAATGTCCTTCTGACTGAGGTAATAAACTACAGTTAATTTCGCTTCACCAAGGGTGCACCATTAGGACTATCATTTGTATGCAAAAGACATGGAGTCCAGCTGCCTTTGGAAAATCTGAAGCTGAGGAGTCCCCGGAGTCTGGGAGCCAGTAAAGAAAATAGGGGCGGTGGACCCTTCCCATTGGTCAGGGCTGTTTACCAAGTGGTCTGGCTCCCACATAAAAGGCAGGAACCACTGCACTAAGTCCTCACTTCTAGTCAGAGTGCCAGTCCAAAGAGCAAAAGGGAAGATGGCAAAAATATTGTTGCTTTTTCTCCTGGGTCTCGTGGCCGTATGTGTGGGGCATGGAGTATTTATGGATAGACTTGCTTCCAAGAAGCTGTGTGCGGATGACGAGTGTGTCTGTAAGGAGTTTTTATGCTTTTCATTACGTTTCTATTGTATAATTGAAAAGAGATCCACTAACAGCACAGAACTGAATTGTACTTTGAAGTGAATCTTCTCTAACATGTGTTTTACCAGCATGGGATCCCAGGGTCTGTAAGTTTGGTACCTGACAGTAGAGAATTCACTTTGTCGTGGCTCTAGTTTTTTGGCTCTAATTCTTCTTGAATTGAACCGCAGCTGCACTCTCGGCGGTATCAGTCACTCTGACTTCCTACTTTTCTTATGCTTTGCCTTTTTACTATTATGAAATGTAGTCACTTCAATTTATTTATTTATTTTTTTAATCTTCCAGATACTATTTCTCTGGCTCGAGCCCAAGAAGATTACAATGCCCCAGACTGCAGATTCATTAATGTTAAAAAAGGGCAGCAGATCTACATTTACTCAAAACTGGTAAAAGAAAATGAAGCTGGAGAATTTTGGGCTGGCAGTGTAAGATGAGATTATTAAAAATATGCACACATCTTGACACATGCTGTTCTTAGTTTTTCTGCAATTTCCTATCCTCAACCCATTATAATGTTTAAAAATAGCTGGTTAGAACAATACGGAGATTGTAAATGCAAATGCAAAAGTTCAGGTATATTTGTTCTAGTTACATTTTAAAGAAATAAAGATAATTTCATAACAAAACCAGAGGTGGGTTAATGTGATATTTTGGAAAATATATGGTGGGGGCTATACACATCTTGAGGCTTGCACATCCCATAGAGTTTGAATCTCATTTAAAAATGTGTAGAAGGTTTGCCAAGTGAAAGGTATGTGTGTTGGCAGTCAGTCCAAGTTTCAGCATTGTTTTAGGAAAGTTTAGCAGCATCTTTAATTCCAAGGATCTGCTTCCTTCAGTTAAAACAGACGGAGTGGACCTGGGGGAGGAATGAAGCCAGGTTGATTTACAACCTTTACCACCCCAAAGGGAGGTTCAAAAGAAATTAAGGATTAGATTGACTCGTATTCTAGTGTCTGTTCATTTCAATAGCTAAAAACTGAAGAAAATGCATCCTTTAAAGTAAGTGTCTATTTATTTTTAAAAAATTTTACTGACTTTCTTTTCTATGGATTCCAAAGAGATTTCAGGCAAGTCTCAAGATTGCATAAAAGAAAGTAATGCGAAAGTAATGAGACAAGTTAAACTGGGCCACAAGAAAATAGCAACACTACTCCCATGAGTTAATCATAGTCACTGTAAGAGAAGCTCAAATTCGGCCTGGAGTCCCCTGGAACACAAAGCGAAGGAAAGGCGTTGACAGTTTTGTCATTCTCACTTTCCCGAGAGACCCTCACATCAGCTTTGCACTGACTTGTGCTCGCTCTCCTACACTCAGGTTTATGGTGATCACCAGGCCGAGATGGGAATCGTGGGTTACTTCCCCAGCAGCCTGGTAAAGGAGCAACATGTGTACAAGGAAGCCACCAGGGAAGTTCCTACCACGGTAAGAGGCTCTCAGATCCTCGGGGACAGAGGCTGGTGTGACAAACGCACCATGCAACTTAAGGGCCGTGTAGAGCAAGTTCCCATCTTCTAATGGCGGCTTCTCTGAGACAGTGGGGTTTGGGGAAGCTTTCAATACTGAAACACTAGTGCACTTTCTCTATACACCCCCTTTCATTTGAGTTTATTAATCTCTTTATGTTCCATTTTTTCGGCTTCATTTTTTTCAGTTTTAGTGGGTTTATAATTGCCTAGTAGGAATGAATTTGATGTTTTGATATATACATATATTGTGAAATGATCATCACAATCAAGCTTGTTAATAGCTATCACCACATATAGTGAGCTTTGTGTGTGTGTGAGAGAGAGAGAGAGAAAGAGAGAGAGAGAGTTTTAAAGCAAATTTCAAGTACAGTGGTCAGTACTCCTTTTGTTTTAAATCGGAGTTATCCTGGAAGGAGTCCATGTCATAAAGAAAGAAACCAAATTAGTATTAACTGACACTTACACAGAGTTTGCATTGATTTAAAGACTATAAGTTGAAGAAAAAATTAGCATCTGTTTTTGATAAAATCAAAACATTCTAGGAAAATCTTTGCCTTATTTTTGTGCTTTATTTTTTTCCTATTTATGCATGAAAGAAAATCATCCTCTTACTAATGCCCTGGGGCCCTGTAAACTCCCGGCAAAAATAAAAGATCTTCTCTGAGATGCTTTTCAAGGTGGTTGTTTTGAAGCGATTCTTCAGAAGCTAATTACTGAGCCTCACACAGCTCGCAGCCTACACAAATCCACCTCTCTTGTCATTGCTTCTGAACACGGAGCTTGATCTGTCAAATAACCAGAAATTAAAAGTTTATCTGAGGACCTTTGCTTTAAATAGTTTTTGACTTTAAGTGATAATTATTTTATACTCTTTGAGGTTCAACCTTGACTTATTTTCAAATCCAGTTTTCTCTTTTATTAAATCTGATTTTAAATAAAGAACTTACATCTGTTTTTTGGCCTGGCCTGCTTAGTTCAATTCTTTTTTGCCTTTTTTTTTTTCCCCCTCCAGGATATTGACTTCTTCTGTGAATAAGAAATTAAACTGCAGGTAAAAAGAAACACAAAAATGAAAAAAAGCAAAAGCAAAAACAACCTAAAATGCACATGTCTATTTTCTGGCTTTTTGAAAAAGTTTGTGATGCTAGAGGAGGGCTGGAGCTGCGGGCTGGAGGTGGCTGGTAGAGGATTTTCAACTTGCTTTCTGCTGGCTTGGTCTTTCCACAACCTGAAGCAAAATAGCATTTGGCTTCACAGAGTAAATTAAAACCAAAGTTATTTTTCAGCCCAGAGAATCTTTCCTTACTTTCAGGATATGCACAGAACATGGTTTATTACAGTTATTTCTAATTCTTTCCAGATCTTTGACTCTCCATATATACTGGAGTGGGTCAGAGGCCTTATCTTTGAGAGTAATATTTTTTAGTTGTGCATACCTAAGGGCTGGCTCATTAAGGACAATTGTAGTAGTTTTGTTACTGTTACTGTTTGAAATTTGGATTTGAAGCTGTGGTGAATTAGAAGAAATCAGTTTTTTGGACTCATAGATGCTGAGACTATGGTTTTGAATTTCTCAAAAACTTTTAATGGATTTTACTTCTAAATGATCAACGTATCCTCCCATTAAGTAAGCATGTAATGAATTATGTTCCTTTCAGTATGAATCCTCATTGGATGTTATTCAAGCTTCAAGTCATCAGAGTCCGTGGGTTGTTTTCTGTACTTGTATTTCAACTTGTACTTTTTCCTTTCTATGAAAATTTCTCTCATTAAGTGTGATGTACTGGTATCAATAAATCTGATTAGAAATGCAGGTTTTGAGGTCTTGATAGACTCATGAATTTTTCTGTACTTAACCAGAAATCTGCATGGATTGTGTATTATTAATGTAATTCTTTTGATGTATTCAGGAGTTTTGTTTGTTTACATGTAAGTAAAACACCTGTACTGTGCTAAAATGTCACAATTTCTGAGTTCTTCTTTTTTAGCTGACGTTTCTGACAGCCTGGGGGCTTGGGATGGGACTTGCTTTCAGTTTTAGTATGAAGAAGGAAGCAAGAGACCTTCCTGGCAAGTCAGACACTTGGGGCAGTGTCATTTTTTAGTTATGTCCACTGTGTCGTTGGGCGAATATTGTTTTACCAAGTTAGTATGGAGGTCAGATGAGTAAAACAGTACTAAAAACAAACCAGATCGTAAAGTTCCAGAGTTAACTTTGACTTCAGCTCACTTTATGCATAAAAATGTTCCAGACAGCAACAAAACATTAGGGTGAGCGGTATTTATACTACTTCTGTTTCTGTTTGCCTCCCCCACTGTGGCTGCCACCCCATGAGACAACCAACACCCCCACAGCCCACCCGAGTGTCCTCAGGACCTGGCCTCATCCCACGCTTGGGCTCTGCAGCAAAAGTCCCGCCTTCCCTACCCACTCAGCTCCCGCCCACCAGACCAGGTCCACCCAGGAGCTGCGTATTTTCAACTGGTTTGAGTCTCTTGGGAGCCGATTTGCATTGAAAGAAAGTACAGGCAAGGCTGTCGGTGCTGAGTAATCCCTGGGAGCCGGATGGGCTGCGGAATCTCAGGCCACCGTAGACCTGAGTCAAGACCTGCTTTCGGCAAGGTCTCCGGGGGATCCCGGCACGGGAGAGAGACTGACACTAGCTCCACCGCTCATCTTAAAGACAAAGAAAGACATAACAGAGTAGAGAACCTGGGAGAGGAGGCCAAAGATACCGCAGGGGTCTGGGTTCTGGACCCTACCTGCTCCCCCATATTGGGGTCACTCACTGCTCTGTTGGAAAGGGGCCTGAGCAGTGGTGGGGTTTAGAGTTTGGGGCAATGAGCCCTCCTGAGACCCTCTCCAGGGGAGGCATCTTGGCATTTAGTACCTGTAAGAGGTTGTCAACTGATGCTATTTTAAAAACCACTTCCCAATAAAACCCTACATCTGTGAGCTTTGTGTCTGTCGGCGTCCTTGATAGCCCAGCTTAACTCGCGCTCTCCTGCTGTGGTCGGCAGTCTTGTGCCGGGCGGCGGAAGGGCTCCCTGCGTACCCGCGGCCCAGGCCGTCCTGGAGACTTTCAGCCCCCTCGGCTCGGCTCGGTTCCCTTCAGCCAAGATGCAGTGCGAAGCTTCACGATCCTCACTCACCAGCCCCGGGTTGATCCCTCTGATCCTGCTCCCTTCACATGACCACAGGCTGATTCAACAAAATGAGGCAGAGCAGGGCAGCTGCCGCCGCTCCTCTTCCGTCTACGCGGTAGTTAATTCCGTTGGCAGTGATGCAGCTCGCACTGCCTCCCCCGGGAAGGAAAAAGATTTAATCCTCTCTCTCTGACCTCAAAGAATAAAACTTCCACCTGTGGAAGCCTAAGCAGTGCGCGGCAGGGCTCGTGGGCAGGGAACGCAGGCAGGTTCGGGAGCTATCGGCGGATAAGGGACGAGTCTGCCTAGAGCAGAGCTCGCTGCAAAACTTACCGGCGCAGGCTGAGATGGGAGGCGTGATCAAAAATACACTGAATGTTTCAGTCAGAAAGTATTACTGTGAAAGACACAGTGCCATGAATCCTCCTCAAAATGCATTCCCTGGCTTCGAAACACACGTATCCCCTCATTCCTGCCGCTCTCCGGAGCAGCTCCAGAGGCCTCTTTGTGAGCGTCTTTAGTTGCCCTGTCATGGCTGCCTCTGTGGCCTGAATTGATCCAAAAGGTTGACGTTTCGTGGTCATTTTGACTTTGGGGAGGAGCCAGAATTCATACGTGCTGGATCCAGTGAATAAGGTGAGTGAGGACACACCCTGAGTCCTCGCAAGCCTGCTTGTTGGATGGCATACCGCAGCGTTCACACGTAGACAGAAGAGCGGACATCCCGAACTACTCCAGAAATTAGCATGAACGATGGGGTAAGTGTGTTTGAAGCGGGGGAGCACATTTTGAGGAAGATGGTTGGTAATGAGTCTTTTATTGTATTAATTTTTTTTTTGAGACAGGGTCTCACTCTATAGTCCAGACTGGCCTTGAACTCACTGTGTAGCCTAGGATGATCTCAAACTCACAGCAATCCTCCTGCCTCAGCCTCTCAAGGGATTAGAGGTATCTGCCACCATCCTTGTCCTTAAAATTTTAATTTAAACATCGCTGTATTTTATTTTTTTAATCACACCTTGTAAGCAGAGAAACAGACCCAATGTTAAAGGAGCTGGGGAATCATACACGCTGGTGGGCAATAAAATAACATCATGTTTGAAGGAAAGTGTGCTGAGTAGTTTTGGTGGCTCAGAATAGTCAGGTGATGATAAAAGTGCCCAGAGTGTCATGGAACTTTGAAGTAATGAGCTGCTGTTTCCCAGCTGTGCACTTGAGCAAGGTTCTGGCCCCGTTAGACCTCAGTGCTCCTGACCTGCGCTGTGTTGTTGTGAGAATTAAATGTGATGTGTTCTCATGGTCTGGACCAGTAAGTAGCAGCCACTATCATCAAACCCGCTAGGGCAGTGCGGCAAATAGCCTGTTCTCACTGAGCTGCTGCTAGAACCTGCTAGACAGTGCACAGATAAGAAAGAAGTCACAGTTATTGACTCAGGCCATCTGGAACTTCTAAATAAAGACATGTATAATGCTTTCTGGACTTCATAAAACTTTGTAATTTTATTTGTTTTCAAGATCACCTGAAATTATCTGAAATATTTCAGAAAGCATTCCACTAGTAATTTGGTGATATGGTATAAACACAATTTGGATTCCAAGTCCCATTTCTACCCGCAGCCCTTTATGAGTCAGTTAGGCCACACCGTCTATAACCCAACATACGAGAGCTGTGCAGAATTCGCTTCTCGGTGAGACCAACAGCAAATGGTGTGAGCGAGCAACACAATCCCCATCAGCTCAGCCAAAGGGGGCTGTCTCAGGTGCGTGTATGCACCCTAGCAAGGGGTAAATGGCAGCACCTCTGGGGAAAGCAGCCTCACAAAGCGAGTGTCCCCCCAGAGTGTGAGCTCCTGGAGTGTCCACAGCTAGTCACTTGCTGTGACTGCAGGGTGGCATTGTCCCTCCTCTCTCCACCCAGATGTCTGCTCAAACACTTAGAACCTCGCTGGCTGTTGCCTTGTATGAGACCCAAAGCACAGATCGCCTAGGAGACCTCCAGGAAGAGAGGGCAGCTCCGTGGGCTGCTGTAAGTATTAGCCAAGAGACCAGGATCGGTAGCTTCTACCACACCAGCAAAGTCTGCCCCAGTGTGGGATGCATACTAATGAGAAGACCATTCTCATCTCCTGCACTGTGTCTAGGTCAAGAGGGCACAGGTCATGGTGACCCTGGTTGGTCTTGACCCTTTTTCACTATCCCATATCCAGAGTGAGGAATAAGGGCTCAGGCTCTGTTGCTTGTGTGACCATGCTCTTGCTTCCCAGTTCATCTACAAAGTGGGGACAATGATGTTGGGCATAATTATGATGATCAAACGAAATGAGACACCATGCGTCAAATCACCGTACACAGTGCACGTTACACAGCAAGTATGCAGTCAACTACAGTGACATTAAATTAAATTCAGAGGGCTTTCAAACATTTTTTAATTGAAGAGCTACAGTTTTTTTAAGTGAATTAAAAGTATTTCTTTGTTTTGTTTTGTTTTGGTACCAGGGATTGCACTCATGACCTCGCGCTTGCCAGGCAGGCGCTTGTGTCACTGAGCTAAATCCCTGACCCTAAAACTTGAACACCTTTTCTTCCCAGGGTCCTCACGATTTTCCTGGCTTTGTCTAGGTACCTGGTCTGTAAGGCACTTTGCAATTTCTCAGCTCAGTGATGCAAACATGGGCATATGCATGCACACACGTACACACACACACACACACTCAAGTCCAACACCTGTTACCTTTACAAAAGTTGCCGTGGTCTTCCACATCTGTCTTGCCTTCATTATCAGGAAGTGTCTGACGCTGTGTCAAAAAGATATGTGTAAAAGTCTAAGCCAAAGAAAACACTCCATGGCCGCCCTGTCCCCACTGTAAGCTCCTGTGTGTTCCTGCTTCGAATCCTTGCAGCTCACACCCTCCGGGACTCTTCAGTCATGGTGCGAGTGGCAGGCAGCCCCTACCTCGTCCGGCTGTCCCACAACCATCCAATGGTGATGTCCCGTGATTTCAGCCACTCTTGGAGTGCTTGTCCTTGGAACAACTCACAAGGAAGTGGCCAGGGTCCTTTGGAATAAAACCTCTGTAGTCCTGCAGAAGCCATTGACACTGACCTAAATTATGGGTCTATTGATCTGCAGATTTCTTCGTTTTCAAGGTACTGGCTTTTGAATTCTATTTCCTGGCTTCTTCCTAGGAACAAACATTCAGCAAATGGCAAGACAGGGCAGCTCAAGGCAGGGGTTGGGTTGTCTGCCCAGCAGCCCTGGGCTGTCATTCCTGATGACTGGGGCAGCATACTGCCACTGTAGCCATTAGCATTGCTTTTTGTTCAATGTTATACCTCCTGTTTGAGGGGAAAGTGGTCAGGACTGGTACTTTTTGCCTTCTGCAAAGCTGTATGAGAGAATCAGAAGTCATAAACCTCACGAGGCATCGAGGATACAGACCCGCTCATTATATTCCTGTGACTCTGTAAGGTCCTTTCCGACCTAGCAAGGCTTTTCTTGACTTGCTGTGTGCATTGGCAGAGTGCAGCAGAGCGGCTGAAGGCACTGTCAGAATTCACCACTGAAGTCGACTTCTTCCAGAGATAGTGGGGGATCTCAGGCCCCCTCGTCCCACCCCCCACTCCCAAACTGCCTCCACGAGGA